>LOJH01042059.1:263-11936 GCA_001685095.1 Ellobius talpinus | reverse complement strand
CTCTCTCTCTCTCTCTCTCTCTCTGTGTGTGTGTGTGTGTGTGTGTGTGTTTAAGAAATCACGTTAGAGCTTGCTCTTCAGAGACCATCACCCTGATTTTTTGAGACAGGGTCTTCCACTGGCTTGGAGATCTACAAGTGGGCTAGCCTGGCTCCCACCAAGTCCAGGAGGGATCCTCCTATCTCCATCACCCCAGTGCTGGGATTCAGCACATGTCACCACGCTCAGCTTTCTTACATGGATCATGAACCTCCACCTCAGGTCCTATGTGCAAGGCAAGCACACTTTACCAATGAAGTCAGCTTCCCAGCGCTGAAATTCTTGCTGCTTTTGAATAAAGGCCTCGCATATTTGCTAGTGGGAGCCCCACCAGCTGGTGGTACTGACAGTACAATGTCCCCAAGACTGTTAAAGAAGAATGCTAAACATAAAGACAGAAAGCAAATGTGTGCTGATTTCTAAGACTATCAGGGAAGGGTGGTACTACATGGTGACATCTTAGAAGAGAACAAGAAGATGTGGACTTCTGGAAGATTCCTGGCGTCTGTCTTCTGAGATGCTGCTTCCAACTTCTCACACAGAGAAAGGGGAAGGACATTTGGGGTGTGGGTTGTTTTTCATCTTTAAACACTCTTAGAGAGAGGCTGTGGCAGGTACTCGGTTTCCCCTGTTGTAAATATCTTCTGGGAGCAGGGTGGTTGTGGGATAGGTAGTGAAATTCTATTAACCCATGATCATTAAGAAATCTCACAACCTTTTCCTTAACATAGCATCCCATCTTAAACACCACATGGTGTATAGCTGTATTTCTGGGTTCCTCTTGGCTGGAGCCATTTTTCTGAACGTCTCTGTGATGATGGTTGCAGGAATGCTGGTGATCTTGTAGGATGACCCTCTGTTCAAGTTTGCCTGATGTTTTCCTCATGTATGGACAGGGCCTGTGGTGCTAAAAAAAAAGGGGGGGCCACAGAAAGGAAAGCCATTTTACCAAATCTGTGGTACTTGTCCCTGACCAGCTGGCCAAGGTCACACTTAGGGTCTCCATGGTCAGGCTTTTTTGTCCCCTAGAAACCTACAATGCCAGTGTCATTCTCCCCTCCTTCCACAGCGTTCCCCCAAAGGCACACTCTGCCCTCCAGCCTTGGGGTCTCCTCTGCACCCCACTCCTGTTTCCTCTGACATGAGACCTAGTTAGTATTCCTGCACCGATGTCAATGCCAGCTTTTTCAGAGCTACAGTGTGAAGCTGAGGCCACCACAGTCTTTACCAAACCAAACTGTGACTGGAGAAGTAAATTACTTGTATTTTCCTTCAAAGAATTTGATAAGAACCACATTCACATCCTCACCGAGACAATACACCCCAAACCTATAATCAGAGAGAAGGACGATGTCTATAAAACATAAAGAACCACGGGGTACATTCCTGGGCAAAAACCTACTTTAAAGTTTTATTATTTTACCCCGCACTATTTCATCAGCTCCTGGCTCCTCGCTCCCTATTGATCAGAAGGTGGGTACAGCTTTCTCCCTCAAATAGGCACCCTAATAGCAGCTCCTGAGTGGATTTTCTCTCAGCAAGCAAGAGCAGGTGATGTTTACTGTAGCAAGATGGATAAGCCCTTGGCCTTCATAAGGCAGAAGACATATTTTGGAAGCAAATAGACTAATACTTTTTAAGATAGGGCTTTTGAAGGTTGAATTTGTATACAAAAGTTTCAAATGACTTAGAGATGGCCGCGTGAGGTTACTGCAGAACACTGACTTTTCCCATCCTGGCCATTGGTCAGCCCTTACCTCTCTCTCATCAACTATCAACCCTATGGTGGCTTCCTGAGTCTGTTTGGTCCTTATAGATGCGTCCCTCCTCCTGGATCTACCCAAGGTCTCTCTGCCACGGCTAGGTTGTACCCTTCCCTAGATATATGCAGCCACAAGATGCATACATCCGGGTCTATATCCCTTAGTCCGGTCAATACTCCACTTTTAGATTACACCTTTCTTTTCCCTGTGTCCTCTCTAGGTGTGGAGGAAGAAACAGCCGCTGACGGGTCTCAGTTTGTGCTGAGACGCCATCTTATTCAGAGCCCTAGCTGGCTTGGAACTCAGTTTTCAGACCAGGTGGGCCTGGAACTCACCGCGATGTTCTTGCCTCAGCCTCCTGCGTACTGGAACGACAGATGTGAGCAGGTCCAGCTGGCAGAGAGGTCTTGACTTAACCCTTCAAAGATCTTTCCTCTTGAGGACCAGTCCTTCTTTTTCCTGTGAGCCTGGGGGTTTTCTTACAAGCCCCTTGACCTCAGAAGTTGAGCAAAGATGTTTCTGGTGGGGAAAGTTTGCATTTGCCTGTCTCGAGCTGTGTGCTGGGGCAAGTTCTACCACAAAAGCCAAAGTCTGTGAGTTTTCCCTTTTTCTTTTTGGTGGTTGTTGTTCCATCCCCGTTTAAGAGAAGGCCCTTTGCTTCTTTTTCTTTTTTTTTTCCTCCTCCATTTTAAAGATCTTGAGGGGAAAGTTAGAAGCATAACAAAACTCTCATGTAGAAAATGTCCTCGAACCTGCAATTACTGGAGCTTGGCCGCCCTGTTCGGAACCCACAGGCTTGTTTCTCTCTAATGTGCTTTTTAAAGGTTATTATTCCCATCTGGCCACTGCGGCTCTCTCTCTCTCTGGAGTTTAGGGGAGGCTGGTTCGGGCTCTTCCCCCTGACAGAATCTTCAGAGTAATAGACTGTATTTACTAGTCTCTCCTAGTGGTTAGGGGGCCACTGGGAAGAAAATGGATAGCCTTGGGTTCTCCGATAATGGCCAGAACAGAAATGTTTTTTGAGATCAGATGTACTAATCATTTTTCAAATGGACTTTTTGAAGGTTATTTTTCACGCTGGTCTTAAACACACAGATGCACATCCACCACCACCACGGAGAAAGGGCATGAGGACGATGCTGGCCGTACACTGCTTCCTCTTGACTTTTCCCTGGCAACAAGGTGCCTTGAGTTTTTCAATGCCCTCTTCAAAAGCTGTTTTCGTCTGAGGCCCATCAAGAATTCTCCCACTTAGAGGGTTTTGTTAAGTGCCCGTTTCAATAAAGGCATATTTATTGATAATTATTGCTCATTCCAAGTTAACTGGCCATAGCCAACCCCAGGTCAGCAGTCTCTTAATGATACAGAGCTTTGGGCAAGGGTGAGTACAGTGGTTGGCTCTCCTACTCAGTCCTCAAACAAATTGCTTTTTGACCCATGTCCTCGCCCTCCATCCTGAGGTAGGGTGGTTAGATCAAGCAAATAAAAATACCAGATACCAGTTAAAGTTGAATTCTAGATGTTAAATTTGAATTCTAAATGGACAACAGGCATGTATATGTCTCTTTAATTTTGTTTTAGATTTGTTTTATATGTGTGAGTGTTTTGCCTGCATGTGTGTGTATACCACATTCATGCCTGCTGCCCATGGAGGACGGAGAGAGCATTGGTTTACCTGGAGGTGGAGCTAAAGATGGTAGTGAGCAACCACATGGGTGCTGGCAACCAAGTCCATTTCCTCAGCCAAAGCAGCTAGTGCTCTTAACCACAGGGCCAACTCTCCACCCTGGCCTGTATATTTTTAAGCATAAATATGTCCCAAATATTATATAACGTGTGTGTGTGTGTGTGTGTGTGTGTGTTCATGATGAACTGTTATATGCCTGGGGTTCATATGGACCAGACACCCATACTTTCTTGGCAACTCTCCCCTGTAGCAACACAGAGGGGTTAGCATCTCTCATGCTCTGGCATAGCTCTCCCTGTCGGGAGTTTCAAATCTGATTTCTCTCCTCTGTCCAGGTCAGTTGGAGACTTCTCGTTCATGTCTGCCCAGGCAGCCTGGGGTTTTTCTTCCATCAAGGTTGATTTCTAGGCTGTTATTCCTATACTTAGCTGATTACCTCTTAGGAGAAAGGAAACTGCTTCCCACCTGCCGGGCATCCTGCCCCCCTGGGGTCTCTGAAATCAGCGCTTTTGATTTGTCTCTCTTTTCTGTCCACCTGGTTGTCTGGGCTCTGATGAGCTTATCGCCTGCTCAGGATGTGTCCACCTCAGCAGGGCGCTGTGGCTGGCCGAGGGCTGGAAGACGCCCACCCTGAAAAGTCACATCCCTTTTCTCCCTTTCTGAAAAAGCTAGCACACAGAAGGGAAAGGGTTAATGGCCTGTGCTCTTTGAAATGGATGAGGAGGGCGTCAATGGTGGGACTGAGGGTTGAGAAAGACTCAGGGCAATCAGGAACTCTGATCACACAGGAAGAGTGTATCTCCGCAGGAGAACCCCCTCCACTCTTTATTATCCACCTCACGCTATTTCATCTCCTCGTACCCTCTCCACCTTGTATTTATTAGAGCTTGCGGATGGGTTTCTTTCCCGGATGGAACTTCTGCCATAATGAAGTATGCTTGAAAGTCCTTTGCAGAACACATGGGACTGGAGGGTGCCCTCGTGAGAAATCACTTAGCCCTGTTTTCCTCTGAAGGGGGCAAGGAGCTGGGGTGGCCTAGGCTAAGCTTCTTGAAGTGATAAGCAGGCATGTAGGGGGAGTGTCGTTTTTACTACACTCTTCCCCAGAAGGCCTTGGGGTGTCCCCCCACGGTTCACTCCTTACCTCACTTTCTCAACTGCCTCCTGGACCATTCTGATGTTCATTAGGGACCCAGGAGAGGAAGCTCAATGCAGCCCACTTCCCGTGTTTCCAACCCTCATTCCATGATGGTCACTTATGAATTTTCTCCTTATACTTCTGTCAGCATTCATGCAAACAGTGTGAGCTGCTTGATTTCCAGACCATTGTGCTAGTTTATGAGCCCCTGAGCTGCATATGCCTTTTCTGGGTTGAATTTATGATTTCTGTGTTTTACAAACCAGGATGAGTCCCTCTGTAAAATCTCAGCAGCCATGTCTGACTTTCAGGTCTCCTTTCTCTGCCTCTACTGGGTCCAAGTCTGTCAGTGTTCTCTGTGGGCATGGTCAGAAGGCCTTTGACTCCCATCAGGGGACAGTTGGAGGAGGGTCGCCTTGTATACATGGTTGTCTCTACTTTGGGAAAACATCCAAGTAGACAGGTAAAAAGCAAGTAGCAAACCATCAACTCAGGAAAGCAGAAAGGTTCATCTGGTAAAGGAACTGGCCACCAAGTTGGATAACCCGAGTTCAGTCCCTGGAACCTGAGCAGTAGGAGTGAACCTGCGCTCTCACCGTTGTCCTCAGACCTCCACACATTCACGCTGTGGCATGAGCAACACCCCCAGTTCCCACGTGCAAATGAAGAAATGTGATAAAAAGAAGCCTGGTCTTTCCCAAAAGATTTTACTCCAACATTCACCTGTGGAGTTTGTTCTGTGACTGGAGAGGCTTGCAGGAAAGAATGTGGAAGGGGCCTTTCCCTTGGGGGAGGAGCGAAAACTACACAGGCGCCCTGACTGTTCCTTGGGTCTGGCACATGTTGGGAGGTGAATCTTGGAGTCTATATAGAGAAACTGAAGGCCTATGGTTAAAAAAAAATACTCAGGCCTTCCTAGAGAAAGAGAAGGAAGGCAATGGGCAGAAACTTTAGGCTGCTCCTAGGCTCCTCTCGTGGGATGGTCTTGAGCAGAGCTGAGGCACCACGGCTCACCTGCACCCATGCATACCTGTCTTCTTTCTGAGGCTGTACTTTACTGTTGGTCCTCTCTCAGAATTTTGCAGTGCATCTCTCTGCCCGCCTGTGTTTCTGGGTTCACTCACAAGCTTGTGAGCTGCTGAGGCTTTGGATTGCAAGTGCAGTTTTACCCAGACTGATTGCATTAGCGTGAGCCTACCAAGTGCTCCACCTCCACTTTCCTGTCACAAAAGAGGGAATTTCTAAAGCCCATGTGAGTTTGTAAAGTGACTTTGTAGGATTCTCCAGGAGTCAGGGCCTATCTGTCCCATTATCAGTCTCGCTTTGTGAGTGCCGCCTGGGCTTTTAAGCCTCAGGTCCTGCCTCCGAGTTTGAGACCACGTGATCCACTTCTGATCCAGCTCAGCTGACTCTTGAGATTTCATTCTCCACTTCGGTCTGGAAGAACTCGTGACTGCCCCCTTTATTTTGTAAAGGGAATCCATAGAAACCACCCCATGCTTCTGCTGAGAAAACAGTACTTCAGCAGGTTGCTGCGCAGCCGGATTGCAAGCTGAAGCCAGGCTGAAAACACTCCAGCAGCCCCTTTGTCCACACGGTTCATTTCTTTTACACACTCGTAAGTCAGAAAGAGTTCTCTAGCGAGTTTCGGCATGAACATTTCTCCTTTCTAAAGAAGAGTTTGGTCAACTTTTATTCTTCTCCCTTTTTCTCAGTTCCCTCGCTCTGAAGGGGATTTCAGGCCTCTACCCTTCCACTAATACTGTTTAGAAGTTTCTGGGTGCTGTCTTTCCCAAGGCCTCCCTCCTACCACAGCCCAGAAAGAAGGGATAGCAAGGGCCAACGCCATAGTGGGGAAGAGCCACCAAGCTCTACACTCAGAACAAGTCAGAACAACGGCACTCCCACCCTCTCTGCTTTTCTGAAATTTGGGATTGATCAAAGACCATGATTCTCTCTGAACATTTATCTTTCCACAGAGACTGCACCTAATTTTGTCTCTCCCTAAGGTGATTGGAAAACCAAAATTGATGGGGCGAGCTCCCAGATCTTCTTTTTTGCTTCTGCTCTTCCTTTGACGTAAGCCTGTCCCCCCTCCTCAACCCACACCCTCAGGATTAATGGGGAACCGAGGGAAGCTTTTTCTCCCTGGCTAGGCTATTATCATTGAAATGGATCAATTTCTCCTTTTTAAGGATGCAAGGAAAAATGAGCGCTCCCCAATAACTCAGTTATGTTTTGAGAAATGGGCCTGCCTTTCACAGGCTCATTCGATTGCAAGAAGCATTAAAAATGATTCAGATTGAGTGTGTGTGAGGTGTGTGTGTGTGCACGCACGTGTGTCTCTACACAAACGTGTATGTGGGCATAGGCTCATGGAGTTGAGAGGTCATTTCTCAGTAGCTGTCCGCCTTGTGTTTTGAGACAGGATCTCTCCCTGGGACCTGGGGCTGAACCACTAGGCTAAACCGCCAAGTCGCCAGTGTCCACCTCCCCAGCGCCCGAGATTACAGGTGCACAGGGCCGCACACAGTGCAGGGAATTGCAACTCAGGTTGTCACGTTTGCAGAGCAAGTGCCTTCCTCCTGAGCTACCCCTTCAGCCTGGAGGATCACGGGAGTTTGGCTCTGGCATCTAGATCTCAAAGAGTCTTTCAATAATGGCATTTCTACTTCCTCCTCTTCCTGCTCCTCCTCTGAGCGTCCCTCCCTATCACTTCCTCCTCCACCTTCTTCTTCTTGTGTTTTTAGGGGTAGGCTATGATTTGGGCAAGAGCTTTAACTTGAGGGCTGATTGTGAACATGACTGTACATACATTGATACATATTTCAGAAACAGGGAAAAATAACCTTCAAAAGAAATGTTAAATTAATTGGCTAAATTAAATGTTAAATAACAAGGAATTGAGCCCTACTAAGAAAGGCAGTCTCTGCAGTAAAATGCATGATTACTTCAGAGACCAACTTTCAAAACCTCATATGATAGAAGAGGGAATGCTGGGCTACAGAGTGAGAATTTGGAAACTGCTTTTCTGTTCCTCTGACCCCATCTCTCTAGGGAGCTGGAGCTGAGGCTCCGTGGCCATGGTGTCCCTCCTTGAGTGGTTTTGGGAGGTGACATTTCTGTAATTCCGTAGGCTGTCCATCTCTGACACCTGAACCAGATGAGGAGCTCTTATGGCATGATTTGCAGCCCATCTCTTTGTGGCGTTTGCCATGCAGCAAAGGAATTATAATTAGGTTTAATTCTTTCTCTTCAGTCACGTGAACACTACATCAACTGCAGAATTTCATTCCTTCAATTATTAACAATGAACCTGTATAGAACTCCAGGCCAGGGCAGGGAGAGGGAGGTCTCCTGTTCTTACTCCTTGTCTGCATGTACTTCATGGAATTGTCACAAACTAACTGAAGTTCTTAACTGAATGCACACACAAGTGCACATGCACAAACATATGAACACACTTGTGCATGCACACACAAACACATGCACACATAAACACATGCACACATACATACAAACACCTGCACACAGACACACAAACATGGATGCATTCACACAAACACATGCACACACAACATGCATTCATGTACTCACACACACACACACACACACCCTTATGTAGTTTCCTTTCTGCTCTGACTGGGGCATTCAGAAATGAAAACGTTTACCTATTATGCCTAAGAGGCAGAAGAACCAAGTGTTACATGTGTGTCTGTTACAACCTGTGCATACCGTGAAGATATGGGGGTTGTACTCAGAGGCCTGCACACTGTCATGCACCATCCCAGGATGTTTTCTCTAGCAGAATCAAGATGGCAGCCTGAACTACAGGGCTCCCTCACCCACGGACTCCCTCCTTTTCTCTGATGAGAGCTAATGGGTCTGCAACATTATTTTTCCTGTCAGAATTAATAGGAGATATTCTTTCCCAAAGCCATTATTTAAGCACTATTCCTTGCAGAGTTGCTGAAGCAGGATAACCCCTCCTTCTGCAGGCTGTAAATCTTCAGGAACGATGAAGCAATGGCTTAAACACATCAATTATATTCCCAAGCCTGAACTTTTCTCTCTACCATTTCATTTAGAGTTAAGAAAGTTTGAAATTACTGACCCATAAAGTAGATTATCTTGAATTAATTTTGACACTAAAGAATTCAAATAATATTAGCAGTCCCCCCCACCCCCACTTCATTTGGTTTCCTTTCTTCTCCATAATTTGTCCTTTCGTTATTTTGGAGTATTCTCTTCTTTCTGGGCATGGTTAAAGTTTTGACTTAGAAGAAGATTTTAAGTATTCTTCCCCACTCTGATATGGTCATTTTTTGGTTGAGTGGGGGAAGGATGGTAAGTAAGTTTCCTCAGATGGATTAGCTGTCATCAAAGATAAGAAAAATAAGAGAGAGAATCAAAAGATGGTTTGGAAGAGGCAAGGCTGAAAAAAGTCAGTAAAAAAAATCATGGATTTGATTAGAGATGAAACAAAAAAACACTTTTTTCTCTTCTTTTCATGAGCCTCTCAACTGTGCTAGAGAACCCATGCCTTAGTTACTGACCTGTGAAGGTCTAGCTCACTCTCAGCAGCCTGCTCTGACCTGTGAAGGTCTAGCTCACTCTCGGCAGCCTGCTCTGACCTGTGAAGGTCTAGCTCACTCTCGGCAGCCTGCTCTGACCTATGAGGGTCTAGCTCACTTTCAGCAACCCCTTCTGGCCCTCTGACAATGACAGTGCTCACTGACTTTTAAGTGCATCTGAAGACATGTGGGCACCTGCTGGGAGGGATCCTCATGGTTTCCAGTCCCAATTTTAGAGGCAACATCATAATTTACCTTTTAATTTTTCTTTACAATAAAAAGAAACAGCAAAGAGCAAAGGAAAATTCACCACCTCCTGGCCTCACTCACACTACAGACACACACGCACATACACACACACACACAGATACACACAGACACACATGTATACACAGACACACACAAAGGCACATACAGATATACAGAGACACAAACGGACACACGGATACACACAGACACACATGTATACACAGACACACACAGAGACACATATACAGAGACACAAACGAACACACAGAGATACAAAGAGACACACTCATGCATACACACACAGAGACACACACAGACACATACACAAAGACACAGACAGACACACACAAGCACACACGAAGAAGGCGGTGCTTCAATCTCTTTAGCTTAGGTAGGAAGGCCACTGTGCTTTCCCTGGACAGGAGACTGTGGACCATACAGATGGAAGCAGTGAGATGATGCTTACTGCTCTCGGCTTCCTGACTATGTGATGAGATGCTTCAAGCTCCAGCTGCCTGCGCTGCTCCCCGTGATGGGCTGTGCCTGGAACAGGAGCCAGACTGAACCCTTTCTCCTGTAAGTCACTTTTGTCAGAACTTTTAGTCACAACAACTAAAGCAACTAAGATGAGCAGCAGGCAGCAGCTCTTTCCTTCTTCCTACATCGTATACAAACTTCTCTCTGTCCACATGATACATAGCATATGTTATTTATACGGTGGCAGAAAAGTCTTTCCGTGAGGGGCCCTGTCATTTAATTACCCAACCTTTACTCTGCTGATAGCTGTTTCTGATTTCGGTTACTACTGTCTCCCTGCCTTTTCTTCTAACCAGCATTCTCACTCCAAGAACCATTTTGTCTCTTGGTTGCTATTGTCAGTATTATCTCACTTTTGGAGGCTACCAAATTACCTTTCCAACACAATTTTCAGTCTGGCAACTATTTTTTAGATATCTTTGTCCTTTCTTTTCTCTTCTCTCTCTCTCTCTCTCTCTCTCTCTCTCTCTTTCTTTCTCTTTCTTTCTTTTTTGATAACACTTCCTGTAGCCCAAGCTGGTCCCAAACTCACCATATAGCTGAACATGACACTACCCTTCTGATCATCTTCCCTCTAACTCGTAAGTCCCAGAGGCCCACCATACCTGGCTACATAATATTTTTGCAAAGGGAAATCCAAGGCTAAGTTTGCCCTCATGTTCCTTGTACTCGATTGTCTAAAATACTAAAGGGGAGGAAGCTGGGTCACAGTGCTAACCCCTAATGACCAAATTCAGGCCACGGAGATGTTTTGGGTAAACACAGCTGATGTTTAGAAAATAGCGATGATAAAAGGCACATGAAATACCAATTTCTAGTTTTTTCCTTGCATTCTCTGGGCAAATATGATGAGTGAGAGCCTCTGTCCTCCCCTGTCTCTCTCTGCTGGATCCGAGCGAGGGTCAGGTCTCCTGGAGTTTGGTCATGATGTCCCTGCGTCCAGGTAGCCTCTCTGAATATGCTGTCTGTTAGGTCTTTTCCAGTAAGGACACCTTGGGAGCTGCCCACACTCTTCAGTCTTTTCTGCTTGAGAACCAGCGTTTCACACAGACCACCTGGACTGTGTAGGTATTTTTCCTCAGGAAAACCCATGACAAAGCATCCAGCAATGGCACCCAGGCAGTTTGTTTCATTCACTGGCAGGGTTGAATTCGTTTCCACAACCAACTTTTTAAAAATTGTTTTTATTGAGCTATACATATTTCTCCGCTCCCATCCCTTCCTCTCTCTTCCCCTTCTACCCTCTCCTGTGATCCCTAGGCTCCCAATTTACTCAGGAGATCTGGTCTTTTTCACCTTCCTATGTAGATCCATGTATGCCTCTCTTAGGGTCCTCTTTGTTGTCTAAATTGTCTGGGATTGTGGACTGTAGGGTTTTTTTCTTTTTCTTTGCTTTATGTCTAAAAGCCTCTTATGGGTGAATACATATTCTATTTGTCTTTCTGGGTCTGGGTTACCTCACTCAATATGTTGTTTTCTAGATCCATCCATTGGCATGCAAATTTCAAGATGCCATAATTTTTTTCTGCTGCATGGTACTCCATTGTATAAATGTACCACATTTTATTTATCCACTCTTTGGTTGAGGGGCATCTGGGTTGTTTCCAGGTTCTGGCTATTAGAAATAATGCCGCAATGAACATAGTTGAGCACATGTCCTTGTGGTATGATTGAGCATCCTTTGGG
>LOJH01042055.1:695-11709 GCA_001685095.1 Ellobius talpinus | reverse complement strand
ATCTATCTATCATCTATCCATCCATCCATCTATCTGAGTGTGCGTGTGTGTGAAAGAGAGAGAGATTATGTTATTTGTTATTAAATGAAATCCAGGAATCACAAATGAGAGAAAGCAGGCATTATTTTTCTAAGACTGGCTTAATGTTTTGCTCTAGTTGCATTTATTTTCTCACAGATCATAGAGCTTCCTTCTTTAGAGATGAAGGACTCCACCCTCTTCTTCAACATTCTTTTATTGTCAGGCACCTACGCTGCTCTCATTACCTAACTATTGTGAATAAAATTATAATAATTATTGGTATGCAATCATATCTGTTAAAGCCATTCAAAGTCCCAAGCTATCAGAAAACTGCAAATCAAAGCTACACTGAGATTACATCTCATTTCAGTCAAAATGTCAGCTATTAAAAAAGAAACAAACAAAAAATTCTAGTGATGGTATGAACAAAAGGAAACCTTTCTATACCTTGATGGTGGAGTGTAAACTCGTCTAGCATCTGTGGAAATCTGTATGAAGGAAAATCTTAAAAAGCAAACAAAAAAGTAGATAAAACATATGTTCCATAACTACCAGTCTTGGGCATTTGCCGAAAGGACTTCAAATCAGTAATCAAATTTTAATTCTAATTTTATATATTTCATACACTAATGTGCATCCATACAACCAACCATTTAAACGTTTCTGCTGAGCACCCTTGATCAGAGAGCTGCAAGCCTGCAATAGATAGCTACCCAAGGATCATAGGAAGGCCTTGAAGATACACTGAGCAACCTCTTTGGAGAATGGATCTGTCTCTGAAAGAAAGAGAGAAGGAAGGAGGTCACAGGATGGAGGGGAGGGAGGGAGAGAGAGGAAGGGAGGGAGAGGGAGGGAAGGAGAGAGAGAGAGAAATTAATATCCCAGATGAGAAGTGCAGTTAGAACCCAGGAAAAACCCTCCTCCTTAAATACAGTAAAGTATTAAAGTATAGAGTACTCTTCTCTCCTGCTTCTTTCTTTTCTAAACTTAAAACTTTCAAGACAAATTCCTCTGTGTTATGGCACATGGTTTTCATCTGTCAATCCGATTCTGAAGTCTAGAGAAAGACTGTGTGTTCCAGCTAGGAAGGAGTTCTAACCTTAGAGCAGACAGAGAACAAATATGTATCATGCAGAAGTGGGTGTGGGCGTCATCACCTAAAGCTCTGTTCATCTAGAACAAGCAAGCAAGACACTGGCCAAGGCAGAGGACTAATTGTGACCTCAGAGTGTCTGCTAGAGGAACCATGTTCATTCAGCTGCAGGAGCCCCTGAGGTGGCGTTGGCCTGGCATTTCCACAGCATGGTCCCATTCGTCAAGCAAGTCACAGAAGATGGTGTTCCTCAGACCCGATATGGCTTGGAGGATAAATGGGGGAAATAGCAGCATATTGATTGAAAATGAAGACTTCATTCACTGCATTCTGTAAAGATTAATTAAGTGACTGAAGTCTGTTTAATTATGTTACAGAATTATTTTCAACAGTCATTTCAAACATATTGCCAGGCAGTTATTACTCATGTATATTTATCTACTCAATAGATACTTAATAAATGCAGTACAAGATACGGTGCTGTGCACTACTGAAAAAACATGGTTTTGTCAGCGTAGAGGCTGTCTTTGCAAAGAGCATAATGAAGGAGGACAACACGGAGCCCAGCAAGCTAGCAGCGGAGGAAGACTGGGTTTGAAGCCAGGTCCCTTCTGCTCTTCGTATCTTATCAACGGAGGAGTAGCTGAACGTTCAAAAATCTCCATTTCCCATCTGAAAAAAAAGGAAAATTTCTTTGTTGATCTCTAAGTTTGATTAAAGACTGAGATGATATATTTTAAAATGTAGACATCCTGGCACAATAGTCCACTAATTGCAATGGATATGGCAGGGGTACTTTAGCAGAAAGCACCGACCCGTGAACACCGATAACACAAGCCTCCCTCTTCAAAGTATTCTACATGCTTAGTTTTCATAAGGGTATTGTTTTCTGTTTACGTGTGGCTGTGAGCACGCTAGTGTGTGGCAGTGCACGTGGAGGTCAGAGATCAACCTTGGTCATTCCTCATGAATGGTCTGCCTTTTCTTGTTTGTTTGGGTTTGGAGACAGGATTAGAATAGGCTGGCTGGCCAGTGAGCTCCAGGGATCCACCTGTCCCTCCCTTCCCAACACTGGGATTATGTGCATGTGTCTCCACACCCAGTTATTACCGGGATTCTGAGGATCAAACTTATGCTTAAGTAGGTGGTGGGCACTTTACCAACTTAACTGTCTCTCCATCCTAAAAATGACAATAATATTAATTATAATATAACACATTATATAATATGTAGCAATGGAGATGATTATTATTATATAACATACAATGATAATTATTATTAATCCCTCCATTGTTTAATAAAACAATTGAGTCCGGAAGAAGATAAGATATAGTGTCTGTGATCCCACAGTTAGCAGGTTCTGTGACCAAGACTTCAGCCTAGGTTGACATCTGAATGTATGCTCTTACCTGCATCACTGATACACGGAAGGGAAAAACTTTCACAACCCAATGCTGAGTTTGCGGCTCTCACCTCTGTTCATTCCAAGCTCCTGGCCCCCGTGTTGCCCCAACTTAGTGCTCTTGAGAGTGTACATTGTCCTATTATCATCATCACCTTCTCTACGTTCTACGTTCTAGGGCCCTGTGTCGACCTCCTGGGTCAGACCTGCTACAGGTACATCCAAGCATCCCTGTTCTAATGCTCAGAACAGCAGTACATTATATGGTACAGCTGCAATGAGAATCGGGAAGGAAAAGTTGTTGCACCTGTTTGATTAAACCAGCATCCCCAGGGTAGGGACATTGCTTTGGTGTTGAACAATTGTTGCACAGTTCCCTCAGAAATTCCAATGTAAAGGCAGTACACGGAGCTTACATGTACGTAGGCACTGAGCTAAGCCAAAAGAGCAACTCTGGAGCCTGTAGTAGAATTTGTATTCCCAGTAGAAAGCCTGGGGGAAGAAGCTGTGGTATGGATTTAAGAGATAAATTCAGGCCTGGGAGGTGACAACTCTTAATAATACACATTACAAAATAGGAAATAATTTTAAATGTCTTGCCACAAAGGAAAAAAGACAAATTTATGCATATGCTAATTAACTTGATTTAAATAATTGCATATTGTGCACATATATCAAAACATCATTGACCCCTACTCATGTCTGCAATTATAATTTATCAGTTATGATACTCTTCATGGAATTACTTTGTAATTTAAATGTCTAGATGATCAGTCAGTAAAACATGAGTATTCTGACCTTATCCATCAGTATTTTAGCTTTGGTTTTCTCCCCCAATAGTTGCTTCTACTATTTCTAGAGAAATGTGTGCTCTAGAATTATACCCACACAGACAAAAACAAACAAACAAACAAACAAAAATAACCTAGGCTCATGGCCCACCACTCTTTCCTGATGGCCATGTGTGCCACGAAGAAGCTGGGAGTGGAGTTCCAAATTGGATCTAGGGTCACTTTATACAAACCACAGGCTGCTTTCTGACCTGTGAAATGAGGGACTGGATTAGACCGAGATGTTTCAAAGGTTGCTGTGTCCAGCTCTCCTGGGGACTGTCCTGTTGAGGTGTGCTGTCATGGATCCTGAGATGTTCCTGTCTGACCTACTTTATGTGAGCAGACATGAAGACTGCGCTCACAGAGTGCTGTTGCTAAAAATAAGCTGCCAGGCGTGTGTCCTCCTTGCTGGTCTCCTATCAGTCATGTCTGAGTGTAGGTTCTAGGGGCCGAGTTCCCTGTCTTCTCTGGAGGTTTGACTGTGGCTCCCTAGTTCCCTTTGTTCCTGTGTCCTTGGTCTTTTCTCATAACTTGAAAAGGCTTCCAGTTTGGGAGAACAATCACTGTCCTTCCCTTCAGCATGTCACTTGATGTCGTCACCGGGCTCATCAGTTGTTATCAGATTAATGCCAAATGGCCCTGAAAGGAAACTGCTTCACACATTATGCAGTTCTGACTAGGTTTTTGCTTTAATATTTTTTTTAAAATCTTCCCTTTCTTAGAATAAAGTGAGTGACACACAAGGCAGATAGATCTCTCAAGCACAGGAGAGTGGGGTCTGCTTTTGGACTTAAGTTTGTTTGGAAATTAAAGAATGCATCAGGCAGGATCTTACGAAGGTTGTCTCACTGGAATTGTTTGTGTCACTCATTGAACGAAAACCTACTGATGATTTTCCCTATGACAAACACTGCGGTTGAATCCATCGAGAGACTATTCAACAATAAAATCTGAGATCAATTACCCAGTCTGGTAGGGATGCAAAGGTTAGTTAAGCCTACTGCAGTGACCTTTTAAGCCAAGGAGAACACTGGTATCTTGTTAAAGAGCCCTCATGAAAAGTCATTTTCCAGAGACTGGGATCAGACGACCCATCTGCACGGACCATGGGCGCCTCAGCTGAGCCATCTGATAGAGCGGTTTCTCCTGGTTGACTACCATTATTAGGCAGCCAACAAATGTAGGATGGAGAAAAGGGGAGAAAGGACAGTGGGTGAGAGGGCAGCTTAGTTTATCTTGTTCTTCACGTAAATTAGTGTTAGCTAAAACAGAGTAGTTTCCATACATCAGCTAGGTTTTAAGTTGCTTAGCCAGGCTCACCTCCATGACTCTATGACGTTAGTGTTGCGGTTCCTCTTACTTGTAGCAACGGAAACCAAAGATCCCTATTGGCACAGATACGCATAATGTTCTTGGGAGCGGATAGCAAAGAGAGGAAGAATTCTTCTTGATGAAGAATGACAAGGCCTACTCAAAAAAATTAATCTTCCCAGTTGTGGTTGTTATGTTTCAGGAGAGCTGCATAGCGAAAGAATTCATGGTTGAGGAATTTAAAACTTCATAAAGGCTTTTTAACAGATTGTATGTGATTATAATATCCAAATTCTATTTTGTTCCGTGGAATTTTGCTTTAAAGTATCTTAATTAAAAGCAGAAATAGAGCATAGTTAGATACAGTTACTATGGATGGCATGTTTACAGAGTGATAGTAGTAAGGTATCCTGGCACAATTCTACTTTCCCACCTGATGCTCCCAAGAATTTTTTTCCATGCAGTTTCAGTGAGATCCTTAGACTTTGCCCTGTTCCAGACTAATAACAGGGAGTGTGATTTGATTTGGATCAGTCTGTCAAGGACCCCTGCCGGCTCCTGAGTTGAAAGCTTGACTGGAACAGGTGGGCGTCTAATAGGTGACTAACGAATTGAAAACTGGGTGGACTTTAAGGCGTGGAGCTTAGTTGGAGAAAGAACGTCCCTTGGAATGTGCCTTGGGATGGCATATCTTATCTTCAGACCTTTTCTCTCTGTCTGTTGCCCAGTCGCTAAGTGCTAAGAAGAACCTCTCTACTATGACAAGGGATTTCTCCGTCACGATGCTTTGTCACCACAGGCTTGTAGCAACGGAGCAGCTTACAACAGATTGAAACTATAAGGCAGAATCTTCTTTTAGGCTGTTTTTCTTGTCATGTGACAAAAAGCCGACAAAGACAGAGTGTTATTTCTCTTGGGGTCTGTTCTGTCATGGATATTGGCCTTGGTCCGGTTTTGTAATGTTAGTCCCAGAAGATACAGGAATTTGGATGCTGGAGGTGGAAGAAATCCCGGGATCATTTATTCACCCGGTTGACATCTGAGTGCACACGCCTCTCATCCATCTCCCATTGCCCACTGCTGTTCTCATCCACTGAAGACCTCTCCATCCTTACAGACATCGAGAGTGAAGCCAATTCGCAAATATGTTTCCCGTCCACCCTTCCATCTTTCAATTCCAAAATTTCTACTCACTATACCTCTACCCTTTACATTGACCTATTTGCTCTTTTTATGTATTTCTGACATTCCTTTCTTAGGGAGTATTATCAGTATGAGTGAGTCCTACTCTGAGAAGCCTAGAAACACAATGTTTGGTGAGATAAGAGACATAGACAGAATATCGCCACAATGCTGCTTTATGTAGAATTTGTATTTGTGGACAGGGACATGTTGGATAAAATCTTGGCTCTAGGACAATGGTTCTCAACCTTCCTAGTGCTGTGACCTTTTAATACATTTCCTCATGTTACGGTGACCCCAACCATATAATTATTTTCATTGCTACTTCATAACTATAATTTTTCTACTGTTGTGAATTATAATGCAAATATCTGTGTTTTCTGATAGTCCTAGGTGACCCCTGTGAAAGGGTCATTCCACAATCCACAGGTTGAGAGCAGCTGCTCTAGAAGTGGCTGGGCTCAAATAGGTGCAGCAGCTTATGGGAGAAGGTAAGCTCCAGCTCAAAGCCACCTGCTTGGCCTGAGCCCCACACTTGCTGCTTCTGAGATGGCTGGAGGCAAGTTGCTTAAGCTCTCAATGCCCGATTGTGCCATCTTTAAACAGAGGAAAAGATCGATTCCCAACTCTTAGAGTTGGTACAAGGGTTAAACGAGACCAGCGTTTCTGCATAAGATAGTGCCCACGACACACGTGCTCTCCGTATCTGTGAATTGTCATCACCATGTGACTCCAGGCACATCACTTAATCTCTCTTATTATCCTCTTTGCCTCAGAGGAAGATTAGATGAATGATACTTTCTTTAAAAACTCATTTCAACGATTAATTAAGATAATGCTTATGAATACCAAACACAAAGCCCGATGCTGAATGTTCTCTGCACTCATTAGCCTTTGTCATTGTTATCTGTGAATGTCCCCACACAATGCCACACAAGCATCCCTTGCTCTGCCACCCTCCCTCACCTCCCAACAGACCTCATTGGATATGTTTACTTTGTTGGGATTTTTGTTGTTGTTGTTGGAACATTGTTTACATTGAGTTTCCAGCGTGGGGCTTGGGGCTTTCAGGATAGGGGCCTGATTGTGTCTGTTGGTGTAAGCTAATTTCCTGGTGAGATGCCATGCTCCAAAATAACAGTAGCTCACAGGCTTTGCTGAAGCGCTACTGTTTGCACCAGGTGAGGAAATGCAGATGCAAGAGCTTAGTTTTGCTGCCTTGCGAGCAGGGGTGTCACGGAGTTCAAGCAGCAATGAAGTGTGTCTAGCGAAGGCAGGGACTTTCCACTAGGAGTGATTTTATCTCCCACCAGGAGATGTTCATGTAATCTAGAATCATTTCTTGGTTGTCACAACCGCAAAGATGCTGCTGTGTCTAGTAGAGGCTAGAAATGCTGTAAACAGTCTGCGAAGCACAGTGCAGACCCCACCCTGCAGAACTACTTACTATTAGATGTCGACTGTGTTAAGCTGAGACCCCTGAGACTAATGCTGACGTACAGCCAAAGAAGGCCCTGGAAGTTTGTAGTGGATTTGGGCCTGGGGATCACAGCTAAGGTTGTTCCAATGAACCTTATTTAGGGCTCTGGGGTGTTCTGGAATGGTGGAAATCCTCTGGGTGTTTTAAAAACCAAAACAAACGAACTCCGATTTTGTAGATCCACCCTCATTGATTTTGACTTCACAGATCTAGGCAGGAAGCCTCCCGTGAGTTTCTGAACTCTACTGGAATGCTCATGAGTGGCCAATTTATTGAACCACTGGGGCCGTGGTGCTGCTAGAACAGAGAGAGAGACCTGTTCCTTAAGCAGAAAAGGAAGGGTTGCTGTGGGTTTGGGCCAGGTGGATTGGGAAGGAGTGGGGACTTGTCAGGAGAAGGGGCACAGAACTAGCTAGGGACGAGGTAAGCAGCCCACTGGAATGGCCCGTACAGAAGTAAGGCCATCTTTCAACTTCTGACCTGTTTCTTATGTGATCTGAGATGAGGAAGTTCTCCATGCCTCAGTTTCCCCTCCAGCCAAATAATGAGACATGATGCCCGTGGTACTTACATTCAAGACTTACTGTTAGGATCCAATGATGTAAATAAAACAGCAACCACAGCAACAAAGGAGCATATCAACAGTCAGCGGGGGGGGGGACGGCCCGTTACGTTGTTTAGCTTGGGGGGGAGAAGTATTTCACAGCAGTAAATGTTTCAGATAACTGAAGTTTGGTCTTCTAAGACATGATTGTTTTATTTCAATCAATAAAAAATAATTTAATTTTCTCTAATTTATGTCATTTGCAAACTAAGAATGTGGGTCATCAAAGTCCCTGAATCTTTTTTTCACCATCTTCAGCCCTCGTGTGGATGTCAGACAGCTAATGAAGCTGTAATGCAGTGACTCCCCAGGGCTGTTGGAAAGCATGGGGTTTAGTGATGTCACCACGAACTTTTGAGTTTTAGGTCTGTCTGTCGTGTTTTCTGCTTCTCTTACTATCTCAATATCAGCTAGAAAATCTGTCTATTAACCAACAACAGTTGCTTCCTAACTTGCTTTTCTTACTTGCTAAGCCTGAAAAAAATAGATAATTGGTGTTGAGATGTTTGAACTGGGAGCTCACCAGCTATCACAGAACAGAGCCGTTGACAACAGCAACAGTGGGTCTCTTCCTAGAAATGTCACCTGCGATGGTCATGTCTTGCAGATCCTGTGAGTTAGGGCATACTGGAGACATGCTTCTGTGCTCTGCGGTGCATGCATGTTTCATTGTGTGTCTTGATCCTTGCAGCTGGGTTTCTGTGTCTACTACTGGCCTGGACATCTAAGGCAGGAGATGGTTGCCCGGGTGTTCCCTGAGAAGGGTCTGTAAAGAGCATCCATACAGACTTGTTTTCATCTCCAGCAAAGCTGTTGCACCTGATTCTACTGATATTTTAACTACTGTCTTCAGCCTCCTGATATTTCAAGCCTGGTGGGACTTCGGTCCCTCCAGCACTGGCCCTACCACGGCCACCAAATGTAGTTCTTAACTAAGTCTCTATCATACTACTTAGTAATAAAGACTCAGGAGTCAGATGTTGGGATGAAAATCTGCTAGCTCAGAGGGGCTGAGAAGCAGCAAGCTGGCCTTCCTTTTTGGCTGGAGATCCAGAAAGAGAGCATCTCTCTGCTCGTCCTAAACCTAAAAAGACAGTGGAATCTCTAAGTTCCTCCCCACTCCTTTCTGTGCATCTCTCTATTCATCTTTCTGCCTCCTTCATACTCTCTATAGCTAATCCTTGTCAACTAGTTGATGGCTCCGCCCCCTGATCCGAGGTTGACTTTATTAATACAGTCTGAGGGTTTCAAAGTGTGACCAAATATCCCAAATGTCCAGCAATACAGACTCTTAACTGACATGCTTCTAGCTACTGGCAAGAGAGGCTTCTCTCAACCTACTAACCAGGATAATTTTATCCTGGTGAAACATGATTAATAAAACTAAGAGACTGATATTGGGGTTCAGCCTAAAGACCAGAAAAGCAAAGCAGCGAGCTACTGACTCTTACCTCGAACTCAGTCTGAAAATGATGCCTCTGTCTCCAGGAATCTCAGAATGAGACTGTGACCTGTCTCGTGCCATTTTATAATCTTTTCTAGGGCTGGGATTAAAGGTATGCACCACCAGGATCAAAGGCAAGCACTACCCGGTTTCTATAGCAACCAGTGTAGCTACTGAGGTTAAAGGTGTGTGTTACCACTGCCTGGTCTGTAAGGCTAACCAGTGGGACTGCTTTCCTCTCTGATCTTCAGGCAAGTTTTATTTATTAAAATACAAATAAAATGCCACTANAGGTCTAGTGTGGCATCTAACATACAAGAGCTCTCAATAAATGTCAGAGGAAAGAAGGGCAGGCAGAATCAGATGGTAGGGGGCAGGCAGGCCTTGAGGCAAACAGGGCAGGGCAGGAAAATGAGGTTCTATGTGTAATACACAGGTCTAGCAAGAATGTGGCTATTCAGGAGTGTCATGGGTTGAAGATACAGCTCAGTCATAGAGTGCCTGCCTGTCATGAGCATGCACAGGGCTCTACTTTCAATTCCTAGGACAAGGAGAAAAATGCCATGATTGAGAAGATGATGAGGAAGAAAGAATCAAGAAAAAAAATCTCTTAGAAGGTACAAAGTGGTAGAGATGGGTCAAGGACAGAGATTCAGACTTAAATTGTTATGTCGTGGACTCTTTTTCAAGAGGCACTGACTCCCTGGCACCGCTCTAGAATGATGTCTACATGTGTTGTGACCACGGCAGGTGACAGTCTCTAAAACTGTTCATACTTCTGGGACTTCTCATGGCTTCACTCAACCTGTTTCTCCCTTTCTTCCCCAGGTCAGTGTCCGGACTGGATAAGGAGGCAGACCTGGTGCACATGGAAGTGAGGACCACGGATGGATGTGAGTGCTGTGTTGGTCCCACTGTACCAGATACCTGTGTGAGAGCTCTCTCCAACCCTGATTTGCATGTTAATGGCCCAGGAAGATGAAAAGCCTCAAGCTCCATTACTGCCATACCCATTCCCATTTCCCAGAGTAGAGGAATTGACTTCTGGTCCCAAGGGAGACTTTCATTAAAATGAACCCCTAGGAATGAACTTCCGGGGGTGGGGTGTGAGTTAATGTGATGCATTGTGCTTCTCTTGTTAGTAATTTCCTTATCATCTTCAAAGGCTGGCCTCCATAGCTCATTAGGGCATTTTATACTCACATGGCGGCTCTCAGGGCCACTTGCTTTAACAAATGAACCCTTAGTAAGGACAGGATTTCTAGAAAAAGTAACTGAGCAGTTATTTGCGAAAATGATGTTCATCTATTGGACAGAGATTTAAAGATTACCTACTATGTGCCAGACTTTGTTCTTGACTGTGAGATACACTGGTTAAAGTCTTACAGTATCTGTTCAAACAACAGGCTCTGGTATAACAATGGAACCCCAAGAATGCAAGAATTTAACCTTTGGGTTTTTCCTTAATTTATTTGCTGAGAATTTCATATGAGTATATAATGTAATATCATATCTATCTTCCAGTTCCCTTTTGAGCTCCCCTTAGATCCCTCCTGACATACCCCTCCCTTTCACCTTCATGCCTCTTTCTTTTATTTTATAACTCACTAAGTCATTTTAATGCTGCTCATATATATATATATA
>LOJH01042054.1:0-14274 GCA_001685095.1 Ellobius talpinus | reverse complement strand
AGACAGCTGCTGGTGCATAGTAATCACCGCAGGGCTCTCAGCTACCTGTGCGCCATCGCTGCACCTCGAGTCCCTCCCTGTTCAGCACTGCCTAGCCTTGTGCCCTCCTGTCACCTTCTCCTGAAACTCGACCCTTAGATGGCCTGGAATGTCCAAGAGCAAGGCCCTTGTGGAGGAGTGCACGTGTTCGCAGTGTGTCAGTGTGTGGTCCTGAATGTGCACACAGGTGTGGGTGCCAGGGAGAATGGGTCCCTGTTGCCTCTGGGTGCTGGCATCCTGTGCATTTGCATTGGTGACCTACAGGGTTGTAGGTGTGTGTGTGTGTATGTTTGTGTGTGCATGTGTGCAGATGAGCTTAACCGTGTGCGTTGTACAGAACTCCCTTCCCTACACATGTGCTTTTATAAGGTTTGTTCTTGCAGGTAGCCTAGGAGAGAGCTGCATGTGTTTCATGAGCTAGTGCATGTGTGTCTGTGTGCACATGAGTGGAAGTATGTGTGTGGGTTCATGCACATGCCAGGTGGGTACCATATACCTCTCCTTCCAGCAGCTCCATGGTGCTCAATTGTTTCTTTGAAGGCCATTTGTTGCTGAAAGAGTACCAAGTGCCATGTGCCTGTGGGTCACAGCTTGGATACCCTCTGCTATTCCTGCCATCCACACCTTTTTCTCCCTATCTATTCTGGCCCTTGACTACCATCCAGATCTCCGCTGTCTCCTCAGGTCTGGGGATTCATCTTTGTGGCTTCTGCCTGAGTCTCTTCAGAAGGGTCAGGTTTCTTAGGCAGTGTAAGCACCCATCTGAGCACTGTGTACCCTCGTCCATCACTGGACAGGAAAGGAGGCTGTGAAGGGCCCACAAGCCCTCTCTGATGAAGGGCAGCACATCCTGTCCCAAGTCAGATACTCCTTAGCACCTTCAGGGTGTTCAGGTTAGCCAGTGAGAGTGCTTTTGGTTCTTGACAGTGTTTGAGCAGGGCCAGGGCTCAGAAAACAGAATTGGTAAGGGTCAAGAGGTGGGCAGGCCTACCACCCTACTACAATAGTCCTCCTGACCCATGGAGGGTGTGTTGAGATCTCCCTACCCAGTGGGTATCCCCCTACGCCACATAGTGCCAACTTTCTATATAAGTGCCTTACTCACATAATTATGATGTTTAATTCCAGAATTAGGCATGGTAGAGCCTGAGGATGGCTGGATAGCTTGTAAGGGGTGAATATGCTGGCCTGGTTAGGGTACAGCAAAACGGAGCAAATGAGAGGTGATTTAAAACCTCTAAATTGTTGACTTCTGGAATTTCCCATTCAGTATGTTCAGGCCATTTTTGACTATGAGTAACAGAGATCTTGGAAAGCGCAACCTGGTATCATGTCAACTGTGGAGGCAGCTAACTCCAGACAACTCAGTTGCTCTTTCCTTAGAAGGTCCTCAGGGACCACTATACCCACCCAGTGTCCCCTTGCAATCACTCTTAGGTTGTCCAGCTGTATTTCCTTATGGTACCCATTGTGGATTTTCATGTGTTCATCTGACTTCTGCCACCTCCCTCATGGTGCAAGTGTTTCACAAGGCCAGAACCTGGCTCTTACGTCACTGACTACCTAGCTCCTGACATGGCGCTCACCACAAAGTGATCCTGTGTGAATGGCCAACACATGCTTGGGCATCTACTACCTGGCTGTCCCAGGGACTCGTAATCCAGTGACAGAGAGGAAGCTGAGGGCAAGGTCACGCACAGGGGCATGGACATGACTAGTCTGCAGGCTCCTTGGAATCAGAGGGCAGTTGGGAGTTCCCAGCTTTCAGTTTCGGTGTCTTCAGGTATGCCAAGGTCCTGCATACTTCCTACTTAGGTGCCATTTACAAGACTGGTTGTGTGAAATTTTTGGTATCCAAGGGCTACCCCTCTCTGACCGCATCCTTTGTGGGCCCTGGGTCTAACTTCAGCCCCAGTGTGAACCTCTTGGGGTCTTTCAGCACATGACTTGACCTCTTTGTCTTGGAGAGGCTCAGGGGCCAGTACTTTCTTCCCAGAGCTGAAATGGAAGCTTACAGAATCCAGTCTTGTCCTAGCCTGGAGACCTTGACATGTTCTGTGTCTGCGGACACCTTTGTGTGACTTATTGGGGTGGCTTGACTGTGTCCCAGCTACAAGGAAAATTCCAAGAGCTTTTCAAGTTCCCCGTAGATCCACTCTTCTTTCCCTGAGGTCTCTGCCTGAGCCTTCATCTTTCTGTCTCAGTCTTTGCCCCAGCCTGGGCCCATCTCCAATCATGGACTATCAGAGAAGGAGGTGAAGAGGTTGGAATAGCTGACAGGACCCTTAAAAAAGACAAAAAAAAACAACAAAAAAACAAAAAACAAAAAACAACCATTTAATGCCTGTTACAAGGTAAGCTACCTGTCTGTACTATCCTGGGTCTCTCTGAGGAACAGATGTTCTAGCAGAAAGTTGGTTACTTCAAGCCCCTCAGCCTTCTGAGGGTCTACTGTGTGCCAACCACATTCTGTTGTTGATGCTAGGGACTCAGATTTGGGTCCTTGTCCCACCTCGGTCAGTGACTATAACAGTTTGGGTTTCTCAGAGCCTTGGGTAACTTATCAGTCAGGGTTCTCTAAAGGAGCAAAACTCATAAGTTATAATGAGAATATAATATCATATATATGCATACATACACATATTACTGAGTAGTTTTATATCAACTTGACACAAGCTAGAATCATCCGAGATGTTTGCCTACAGGCCAATCTATGGAGACCATTTCTCAACTGAGGACCATTTCTCAACTCGTCCCGAAGGTAGGTTCTAATAGCAGCAATTGAATGCCTCTGTAACGAGATCGGTAAACTTGCCAGTAAGAAGGAGGGCAAGCAGGCTTCAACCAGGTATCCCAGGCTTAGGATAAAGTCTTCCTGCCTCAAATGATCTGTTTCAGAAAACCTCTTGTAGGTGTGCCCAGCAGGTTGAGTTTTAGTTGATTTGAGTTATAGTCAAGTTGATATCCAAGATCAGCATCACAGTTTGAAGCATGGGAAAGGAGGGACAGCTCTTCGTGGGGTTGTAGGAATAGTCAGGGTTAAGATGCAAGCAATTATCCTAGATCATTCTGTGAATACAGCTAGAGAGAGCAAAACCATCTACTTTTAACTTCCCAAATATGGAGTTTATGTGTTTTGGGCAGAATTCCCATGACAATACTGAGGATGGAGATAGTGTCCTTGTCCCCGTTCATGTGTGAGGGTCTAGCTATGCATCATCTATGTTTGAGACCCAGGCTGGAAGGGTAGATGGCTAGACCTTATGCTGTGTGGCATTTTTCAGTGACATGGAGGCTTGGCTCTGCATTGACTGCAGCCTAGGCCTACCCACCTGGCTTCTCCCTGGCGCCTTCTGTGGCATAGCCCCAGTGTGCTGAAAACTATGTGTTGATTCTTGCTAGGGTTATGTGGAAGGAAGAGGGAGCAGGGTCACCCCATAGCTGGGGGTGTCTGTGTGTGACCAAGGGATGGAGGACTGGAAAAGGACAGGGCAGGTTTGAGGACAGCAGGGGGATGGTTGGTAAGCTAAGTCAGCAGTCAGAAGAGATGGGGGCTGGCAGGATGATTGACAAAAATGGCACCTGGGATAAAAAGCAATGGTTGGAACCGAACAGTTTGCTCAAGCTGGGTACCAAACTCAGAGCCTTGTGGCACCTTGGTCTCATCTCACCCTC
Organism: Ellobius talpinus; assembly: GCA_001685095.1. NCBI lineage: Eukaryota > Metazoa > Chordata > Mammalia > Rodentia > Cricetidae > Ellobius > Ellobius talpinus. The sequence continues at coordinate 10,560 of LOJH01042054.1, read as the reverse complement.
CAGCATCCTCCAGGAAGATGCTGGTCTTGTTCTGTGGATGAGCCAGTCTCACCTCAGAAAGACAAAGGAGTGGCCCATGTCACAGAACTAGTCAAGGGGCCTTCTGAGCATAGGACAACATTCTCAAGGACTTGTTTATGCTTCATTTTCCCTACATAGATACTTTCCATTAGGGAGTTTTGTAGAAGACCCCCAAAAGAAGAAGCAAGCCCCAATACAGCCCTAGGTATGAGGACATTCTTCAGAGGAAAGTCTTTTCCTGAAAACACAATTTTTTCCCTGCCATCAGTCAGCCTTTTGTCTGTCTTTGTGGGGCCCAATTAGTCGACTGTGCCCCTAATTAGCTAGCCTGAGGCAGTACTTGTCGCCTGCATAGCAATTCACACGTGGAGCTAAGCATTGCTGTGGCATGGTGTCATTCCTGGAAATGGGCCACCCCACCAAGCCAGCCCCACAATGTTGGGAACACTGGAGCCAGGTCCATCAGCCACCAGGAACATGGTGGTTCAGCCCTGGGATAACATGAAGCCCCCAGAGTCTGGGTTTTAAACGGCCGAAAGGAGGTGGGTCTTCGAAGAAGGCAAAGTGTGAATTCATTTTGCACTCTCTAATTCAACTCATTGAAACAAAGGCAGGGAAAGAGAGGGTCTGGAACTCTACGAGAAAATGACTTGGCCTTAGATGTGAGCTCTCTCAGAGCCCTCTAGTTTCAGTTTTTAAGTCACTGGAGTTTGTCGCAATGCTCTCACTTCCCTTGAAGGGGCCATTTTATGAGAACACAGAATTTTCTAGAAGATGTTAGAATTTTCTAGAAGGCATGCACCTGGCTGCTCTTGTCAAAGTCCAGCCATGTGTCTCCTCAGTTGTGCCTAAGTTATAGTTCTGACACTACAAAATCAGTTCACCAACGCAAGCTCATTTCTAGACAAAGTCAATTTTCTTTTGATAACCTGTATGTCAGGCACTGTGCTGGAGGCTGGGTGACAGGCAGAGTCCTGTTGGTTCTGGTTTAAAGTTTGTACAGGGAGAGGTGTGTAGACGTAAAGACAATTCCCACGGTCAGTGTGTTCTGGCTGGGAAGATGGTGCTGGTTCAGGTGGCTGTGACCTTGAGTGACCTCCCTGAGGAAGTGGTGTTTTTTTTTGCTATAATTTACATATTGATATGGAGGCAGACTTCTGTAGTAAGAGGATCCTACAGGGGTGTGGATCACTTATTGGGAGTCAGACTGGGAGCACCAGGGTTCAAGAAAAAGCTGCAGGCTGGGTGAGCCCAGGTGACCAGATTCCCCAGTCACAGGGAAGCGTTGGTAAAGCAGAAATGGTATCCACCTTGTTCATAACCTTCCTTTAATTAGTAGAAGACAAGACAATGGAGGGCAGTGGGTAGGGTCAGTGGGGGCAGGCAAACTGACCTGACAAACAGAGGTGGTTCCGTTCATCTCTCCAGCCCTCTCTTCCCCAACCAAATATCTTCTGTGTTTCCAAACATCACTAGATAAATTCCCACAAACCCAGCAAATATTTCCTCACTTAATTTCTTTTGTCCAAAGAGAGCAGCTAGGGAGAGCAGCAAGCTTTCCCCTCCTTTGCTTCAATCTCATCAAAATGGCCTGGGAGACTCTTGAGTCAAGCAGCTTCTTAGGTTCATCGTTTGGCTGATGTGTTTGCAGCTTTACCAGGCCTGTAGCCTCTCTCCACCCATCCCAAGATGCAGCTTTGTGCCCAAGTGCTATTTCCTGTGTTATGGATACTGGCAGACAGAGCTATGAAGAAGAAGAAAAAACAAAACAAACAAAAAAACCGGCCCAATGTGGGTGCAACAGAAGCCCATCAGCTTGGTACATGGGACACTCTCAGACTCAGGGGCACTGTGGATGGTGCCCAGTCCTCCTTGTCCACTGTCTGTCTCCCCAGAATCTGTGGCCTGATGTTAGCCATTCTTTTCCTCTAAGACATTTGGGTGAAAAATCCACAAAACAATAATAGATCGATACATTTAAATTAGAACTTTCAAAAATTCAATAATGGTATTTACAAATTAATAAAGCACTGTAAAGAAAATATCTGCACTTCTTTATTTAGGGTTACAGTTAATTTTTTCATTGATTAAGCATTCTTTTGGTGGAGAGGACACGAGCAGGGACTTTTTTGTTTGTTGCTTGGTTTGACAAGAGGGACGGGGTATAGAAGGGCCCATATGGTTCTACTCCCACCTGCGAACTCCTCACGCTTCACCAGGCAGAGGCCGGCAGAGCTGGAAGGGTGGCTGGTGGGCTGCACAGGGGCCGGGATTTGCTGGATTCCAAAGACCCACGGTGATGAGGAGGGAGGTAAGGACAGGCAGCTGTGCCACACACAGTGGGTGGTGCTGGCTTCAGATCACCACAGGCAGGGAATTTGGTATGAGGAGACATACCAAAAAAGCCTGGCTTTTTCTTCTTGAGAATTCTAAATGGAGATTCTTGACATAGCCAGCTTACTTCTCACACTAGATACAATGCCGGAAACCCGCTACCGTGAGTGAGGTTCCCAGGATGCTTTGAATGGCTCAGAAGGGTGAATCTGAGTCCACTTAGGAATCTTGCTAAGCTTCTTTCCTTGGGGGATACATAAAGACATCTACTCCTCCTAAGATCCTAACGACAAACGTACAATACCATCAAAGTTCAGCCTGGGAACCAAGGAGTGTATCAGATTTACCAACAAGGCAGTGGATGAGGGGTTGTTACAGGCAGGGTCTGGGGTGTCCTTAAAGCACCGGAAGTCTGTGCCAGCAGAGATGATAACGCCTCTGTGGCTGTGTAGATGGAGCCCCTTCCCCTAGTTCATCCTCTAAGGCCGTGTTCAGTTAGGGCAGAACTGCAAGCAACTAGTTGGGATTAGTGGCTGAACACTTGAGTGAGGGCCCCACCACCCTCCTGACTCCCTTCTTCTGTGACAAAATGTCAACAGTCAACAAGCCCAGCTGTGATCATCTTTTGCAAGTAGACTCCTGAAGATGATGGGAGTTTGGCTGCAGGATGAGTAGGGGAGTCAAAGGGAAGAGGAGAGGAGGGAAGAGGGATAATCCTGTCCAACCGGAGTAGGGTCTGGTCCAGTCCGGGCAGTGAACAATGAAAAAGCAAGTTGAAGTCACATCATAGGAGGCCCAGGAAGGGGCACTGTGCCACTCTGCCAATCAGATGGGCAGGGCCCCAGCCATCCCATCACTTCTTGCCTTCCGTCAATGCAAAGTATGGATAGGTGTCCACAGTAGGCCGTGTGCTATGCTGAGGATGGGGCATTGTGGGGACCGAGGAGTGAGGCTCAGCCCCTGCTATGGATGGACACATTATCCTAGTGGACCAGATGGAGATGGATGCCCAGCGTCTTAACAGCAGTTCCAGGGCAAATTCAGCAATGAGGGTGTGAGACCCTCAGGCACAGATGCAGATCTGAAGACCACAAGGCCATGATGTGGGCAGAGATAAGGGCAAATGGCCCTGCAGAGCAGAGAGTAAAAGTGTGGGGGGGAATCACCCCCACTCAGGTCTGTGGGAGTTACAGGGGCAGAGAGCAAAGGTGTTTTGCAGTGATGGGCTTCCTGGTGGAGGTGGAAAGGGGAGAAAGGGGACAGGGACAGCCCCCAGTGGGAGAGTGAAAGGACCTGGTGACCTGGTGAATCACAGTGGGGCGTAGGGCTGTCTGTTGGGCTCCCTTGCACAGGATGCTGCTGTGCCTGGCTCTCCTCCTTGCTGAAGCTCCTCCATCAGCTGCTTGCCATTTCCCAGCGTGGTCTTGATTACTTGTTAACCACATAATATATCCTAACGTCCAGACCTGGGATTTAAGCTCCGATACTCCAATCTCCCCAGGCATCCTCACCTGGCTTACAGATACCTGTGTGACAAGCCACGCCCCCCGCCCCCGCCCCGGGGCAGGTAGACTGCACAAGCGCACCCCTATGACTTCTGCGTTCTAGCGCCCTCTCTCCTCAATGTTGTCTCCTTGCCATTTGCCACCCTCAGATACACCAGGGTCTAGAATTGCCCATTCTTGTGCACCAGTCATTTCCTTGACTTAGAAAACCAACCATTTATTATTGCCCTACCTTGCACCTGCTTTGAAAGCTCACCTCACTCCTACTTATGTCTTTGAGCCGAATTAAGCCCTCTCTCAGCTGGATTGTGTGTGTCTCTTTCTGCTTCTTTATGTGTATGCATGTGGGGTCACGTGTACCCTGTGGCTGCCTGTGGAGGCCATAGGTTGACATTGGGTATCTTCCTTGATCGCACTCTGTCTTATTTTTTGAGAAAGAGTCTTTCACTGAGCCTGAAGGTCATCAGTGAGGGCCAGGGTTCTGAACTCAACTCCTCCTGTTAATGCAGCAGCACCTTTGCCAACAGAGCCATCTCCCAGGCTCTCTGTGGGACTTCCTATCTCTTCTGTCAGTGATGGCTCAAGACATGGCATCATTTCTCTGTTAAGTGTCTGTCCCTACTCTTGTCTCTTATGACCGGAGTAGGTTCTCCTCCACACTCATGCCCCCCTGCACTCTTTGGAGCTAGAGGAATTAGGTAGCCACATGCCAGCTCTTATGAGCAGGCTATAGGGGGAGGGATTTTAGCATCACTTCTGCGTTTCATAGAGCATGTGTGTCATAATGGAGGCAGTGGTGTGGCCTGCCCTTGGGCTCCTGGTGAGAGGACCACCACACCAAACTGCTTCCGAGAACTTACGAACAATCACAGCCAGCTGATTTTTAAGACAGTATGTGAGACCTGCATGTCTGAGGTTCTGATAAAAGGATGCAAGAAGAAGCAACACACAGGCTAGAGCCGATATTGACCCCTTTGTGACAGAAGTGTCCTGGAGATGCAGAGAGGGCAACTGGCAGAAGAGTCTCTTGTTTTTTGTTTGGTCTTAAGTACTGTTTTCCATGGTAGGCTCCAATGGCCTGTGGTGAGAGCCTACCTGCATCTCACAGTGCAACTAATAGAGTGAGTGGGGACTGGGGGCAGGTGCTGCAAGTAACAGCTTTTGCGTCTTACCCCGCAGGGGACAGCTGAGGCTGAGGCTCCTGAATTGCAGCAGGCTGGACCTAGACACCCTGGTCAGAAAGGTTGGCTAGTAGGGCCAAGACTTAGGAGATGCTCAGAACCTGTCCTGTGTGACTGCCACCCAGAAGGGACCCACGGCCTCTTTTCAAGTCACTTATTACCACTTTCAATGGGTTTCATCTACATCTGCTACCAAGAGCAGAGAGATCCCAATTTGGAAGTGTGGAGGACGTTTTTCACCCACGTTGACAGAAACCATGACTCTCAGTGCTGATGCCACGCTCAGATAAGGTCAAATGCTCAACAGAAAGAGACTTTTGTTGCTCTGCGGCTTAATCCCTGCTCTCCAAGAAGCTGCAGACACTAATGGCTGCAGAATGTGCCGTCCTGTCACTTGGGAGCATGTCCCCCATCACTGGGCATGAAGGAAGAGTCTATCTAGTCAGGACAGGGGCTTGGGTCCAAGTTAGGGGCAGGGAGAATCTGGAAATGTGGAACTGCCTGATGAGACCAAGGGCTTTGCGGCACAGAAGAAGCTAAGGTCAGAACTGGGCTGGGTGTGGTGGGCTTGTCAAGAAACAGTCTTTAGAGGGTAAGGGTCCCCATCTCTGTCAGTGCCATCCCTTAAGGCTTTAAGATGTCAAGACCTGGATGTAGTGCTGATGTGGTCATGTAGTGGGTGCCTGATATATAGGAGAGAGTGCCCACAGTGTTATCTGGGGAAATTAGCAAGAATTGCCATTAGCCTCTTCTTCGCCTAAAAGGAGCCAGTAGACCGAGGAAGCTGTGAGCAGGAACTGAGAGGTTCCAGCATTTCCTCCTTGGGGAGAGGATGTCATGGGATTTGATCTGCATCAGGTTAGATGTCTCCAAAACTGTGGTTGCTTCGTGAGGTCATTTGTACTCTAGAATCATGTGACAGAGGCCTTGATGAAGATGTCTCCAGCCCCCTGGTCATTGTGTGCCCCCCACTATCATGATGACTGCCTGAGCTCATGTGGAACACACCAGTTGCTTCTGCTGCATTGCATATGGATCTAGCTGTGTCCCCAAGAGTGGTCTCTCAGGAGGCTTCTTGTCCAGGCCTGAGACATGGTCCTCACACACAGACTTCTCTGAGGTAACCCCTACCTCCTGCACTTAGCTTTTACTGCTTCTTGGAAAATTCTAGGGCCATCTAGCATAATATGTCTCTGAATGTGTTTGCTTGCACTGTGTGTGTGTGTGTGTGTGTGTGTGTGTGTGGCAGGGGGCTGGGGAGCTGAGGTTGTCATGAAGGGTCTATCTCTCTAGAAACACAGTCCTGGGCTCTCTACTGTTATGGAAGTGGGATGCTTTTCACCTGCCTCTCTAGATTTACCAGGCTCCTCCTACTGTGGTCCCTTAACAAATACAAGATGGAGTATAATGGCTGGTTCCCTTCCCTGGGTGAGGTCCACCCTCCGAGACTGTTTCCACTCTGTACTGGCATCATGTGTAGTTGTGTGGTATGGGTCTGGGTTCACCTTTCCCAAATGGAAAGGTAGTCTGTGTGGCAGTTCCACCTAAACGAGCTTTTTGAATTTTGCCTATGCCAACATTATGGAATGTGGAGCACGTAGGGGGAGAGCTTTCTTAGAGGGCAAGCACCTGCTGGGCTTAGCAGCCATGGATAGAAACCCTATTCTCTTCTACACCAGGCAAAAGATTATTGTATCTTTGGAAAGTAGACCCCGCCCCACCCCAATGACCCTTATTAATGAAGTAGGTATCCAGTTAGTCTCACAATCTGTAGCCCCTGCCCAGATGCATGCTTCCCCACAATCTGCAGACCCTGCCCAGATGCATGCTTCCCCACAATCTGTAGACCCCTGCCCAGATGCATGCCTCCCTGCAATCTGCAGACCCTACCCAGATGCATGCTTCCCCGCAATGTGCAGACCCTGCCCAGATGCATGCGTCCCACAGGCAGGTATTTTGGATGGCATTCTTTTGTTCCTGTTTGCAGTCCTGGGGATGGAACGCACAGTCTTGTGCAAGTGCTCTTTTTCTTAGTGACATCCAAGGTCTTGTGATGTACCCCAGGCTGGCTTTGAACTGATAACCATCCTGGCTCAATCTGCTGAGTACTGGGATTGTCAGAGTGCATCGCCACACTTGGCTTCCTACTGGTGGTTTTGAAAGTTTTGCCTTAGCTCCCACAAGGTCAGAAATCTCTTGGGTATCCAGGACATGTGCAGTGAATCAGGACTTACCCCATGAAGACTTTACTATGGTGACATTCTTCACAGGACACTCTGCCTTCCTCATCAAGTAGAAAGTTCTAGAATGGTCCAAGCCAGGCATTCGTCTGGAGTACTTGAAGGAGATGGCTAGGTGTGGTTGAATTAAGTGATGCACTTTGGGTTGTGGATGTGGCAGACTCTGTCCCCACTATTTCCTACTCGTCCTGCTTGCAGGCTCCTGCTGGCATAGGTAAAGGCGAGATAGCTTCTGTGATCTCCTCGGGTCCTCTGTCTCCAAGAAGGGCCTCCTGGCTGCTGACTCTGTCTCTGTGACATTTTCTAGGTGGTCTCTCATAGGAATAGATGTTTCCAGTAGACTTAGAGAGTAATATAGGCTGGTCAGTCTGTGGCTGGCTGCAACTTACAGAAGGGCTATTGGATTTCCCCTGTTCTGTGGAAATGTCTGCTTTCTTGCATGGGTCACCATCTCAGAGACACTGGGGCAAGTTCCCCACGGATAGTCCTCCCTTGCACAGTATTGCTCTCAGTAGAATCAATCTTTTTCCTAGGGGTTAGTGACTCCAGCGGTGAGATTGGAGTGGGAGGAGAGAATCCTGCCAATTTGCTTTTTCCTTCTTACTTTGATCTGTTTAACTGTCCTTTGCTTAAGCGTGAAGTTATAAAATAAAAAATGCTAGGGACTGCTCTCTTTTGATAAATGCTCATCTTGAAAAGGGGTTGGAGGAGAAGAAAGGGTTCTGAGTTAAATGAGGAGCTGTCTTGTCAGTGAAGCTGTTCAAGGGTCAGACTGAACAAGAGCCACTGGCTGCAGGAGAGGTTCAAGGATAGAGTGCACAAGGAGTTTTACTTTGCAAGGGACCAGTCAAGACCTAGGCGCCCCTCCAGGCTGCAGGTTTCCCCAGTCTCTGCTCTGGCATCCCCCCTTTACCAGTCTCAAGGAGAGAGAAGCCCATATTCTTCAGTGAGGCTGAAAGTTCAGCCTGAGAGACCAGATAAAAATCTATCTCTTGGTGCTGGGAGTGATTGGTAAAGCAGAGGCCCTTGTGAGCAGGATAAGAGGCAGGCAGGGCTCTATGCTTTCTGGAGGATTTTAACCAAGGAGCAGGAAACCCACAGCTCTCTGCCCTTCCCACCCCACACTTACTCTCAGCCTACCGTAGTACCTGTGGGGACTCTGGAAGTCAGGGGTCTTGGGCGTTCTGACATCAGGATGACCAGAAGCCCAACTTGAAAGCTTCCCAGGTTTTCTCACAGCACCTTAGACAACTCAGGCATTGCATGTCCATGAACCCTGGAGGTGTTAATGCTCACACTTAAGGGACCACTTTAACCTGGAGGAAACACATGCTGGGTCCAGAAACCCTTCTGAGGCAGAGACAAATGCAGCATCCTAGTGATTGCTGTGATAAGCTACCTTGACAGGTGGTTAGCAGAGGGCCCAGACTCTGCCCTTGTAGCCTCGTCTCTGCCATTACGTCCTTTGGGGTGTTTTTCCTTTGGGGGGAAAAGCATGGTATAGCTCATTCATCCTTTCCCAGACTCAAAGAATAACTTCTTGATCACTAATCACCCCCACTGAGTTCCCTATTCTAGAAGGTTCTATTTGAGTCATTTTGGGGTAAGACTGTACTTATTTTAAGTCACAATTGTAAAGAATGACAAATCTGGGTAGCTGAGAGTGAAAGTGATGGAGGGACACATTGGTGAAGGAAGCCTTGTTGTCATCAAACTCTCCATTGTCCAGAGTTCAACTCTGACCCGCGCAGAGCTGGCTGTCTGCGAATATAATGGTCTTACAAAATGTTGCTACCGTAACCTAAAACCTTGTGACTTTGCCCCAGGACAAATCTGTTTAAATCAAGCAGATGTGCCAATCTGTATATCTATTCTATGTTCCTCTTCCAGCCTCTGTCTTGGCTGAGAGTTCCCCCACCAATGTGTATCCTGACAGCCTGCCCAAGGAGCTGGATTCTAGTTTGGAGTTCTGAGTTTGTGAGGGCAGTCAGAGAAGATTGGCCAGTGGGATGTTCAGCCTCATTGAGTTTGCAGGAAGGATGGGCCCGCCCTACCACCAAAGCCCTGGGGAGGGCTGGCCAGGGCTTTGCTCTTGGGAATTCTAGTGTTTCAGGGGGACCCCAGGTCTCCAATGGGTGTCAGGAAAGCAGAAGCAAACCGCAATTCCCCCAGGGAAGGAGCACTAGGGACAGAATGATTTTGCGGTTGAGTCTCAAACTTGAAAGGAGGCTAGGAGCTGCCACCATGGGGATTTCATTAAGAAGACCACAGTGTTTAGCCTTGGGAAGTTTGTGCCTGGGCTGGAGAGCTGGCTCAGTGGTTAAAAACACATACCACTGTTGCAGAGGACCCAAATTCCGTGGTTTCCAGCGATTGTATGGGGCAGTTCCCAACTGATTGAGAGTCCAGCTCCTGGGGCACGTGGTAGCTCTGACCTAGGAGGGCACACATATTCATGTGCATACACCTACACACAGACCCACTGTAAAAAAAAAAAAGTAAATTTCACAGAAGAACAAAGAAGTTCATGTCCATGTTCTGATGAAGCCAAGCACTATCTCCGGGGTACGCAGATAGCAGAAAAGGGTGGTGGAGTCCCAGATGCAAAAATTCATGGCCAAACCTTGGCTTGGCAGTGGCTCCTGGCTGCAGTTGTCTGGTGACTGGGTGCTGCCAACCCTGAAATGCCACTTCTTCGTAAGCGCTCGTAGGATGTGGTATTCCTCGTGCCAGCCTTCCTGCTGTCTGTGTGATTTTCTGTTTCTCCAGGTTGTCTCTGTTCCTCTGTGCACATCAGATGACTGTTTTTAACTGCACTAAGTTGAAGCTTGTGAACAAAGAGTTGTGTGCGCTGCTTTCTTTCTAGAGATGGGAGTAGCACTGGAGTAACTGCTTTATTTGACTACATTCCATTACAGTAGAAGGAAGGAGAGAGAAGACTGCGGTACAAAATAGTAATTAACTGTTTTTTCTCTGTCCTGAAAATTAGCGCATAGTTAGATCAAAATATGACAGGGTGCATGCTCATTTAATTTTTAAATTGCTTGGTAACTTCAAACAACAAAACTGCAGTGATGGGTGAGATTTGTGTGCAGCAAAATGTTCCCTGGCATTTGGGAAACCACTTTTGTATTCTCTACCACCGGTGTGGTAACATTCATTCATTCAGTCATTAATTCATTCATCCCTCAGGGAGTCTTTGTAGCACCTACTATGTTAAATCAGTTCTGAGGGGCAATCAGACGGAAGGGGGAGTCACCCAAATCTTAGGTGTTGAGC
>LOJH01042053.1:278-14274 GCA_001685095.1 Ellobius talpinus | reverse complement strand
AAAAAAAAAAGAGCCCTAGACATGGAGACAGTGATTCCAGCTGAGAACTAGAGAATAGGAACATATGGTGAATGCCATGAAAACAATAACTTAAGACAGGTGACCCCAAGGGTCTGGGGACAACTGGTAGGCTGGTGCAAGAATCAGGACAGGGACTCCACCAGCTACTAGTTTAGCCAACTTAATAGGAAGACAGCACAGACACAAAACCAGTCACAATTGAATTCACCATAACCCAGGCCCTGGGAGCTATGGAAGAGTGAGCAAGTCCTTGGTTTGATGCTACTTCCAGCATCTTTAAAAGAGGAATGCCATGGCTGAGCAGTGGTGGCGCAGGCCTTTAGTCCCAGCATTCAGGAGGCAAGACAGACGAGTCTCTGTGAGTTCAAGGGCAACCTGGTCTACAGAATGAGTTTCAGAACTACAAAGTGAGACTCTGTCTCAAAAAGGAAAAAACAAGGGGTTAGGGTGGGGAAGACCATCACCATGCACATTTATTTCATAAATTAAAAGAATTACTGAATATAACACACTCACACAGTTCTTGACAAACAGAACACTTACAATATTGGGACACCCGTACTTACAAGCCTGCTCTCTAACTCCTCAACGTCCTACAGTAGCACCATGAATCCCTTCGCCCACACACCCCAGGCAGGTCTGTTGGAATGCACAGAAAATATCTAATACTTTTCCAGTCTTTTCATCCCCTCCTATCAGAGAGGCCCATGCCCTCACCTCCTGAGACCATTTTCCCATAGGTCTCCAGCATGAAATCCCAGTACTGTTCCTTCTGAGTAGAATCCAGGTGCCTCCACTGCTCCTAGAAAAAAAAATACAGAAGTATCATTCCAATGAAGGGGCTTAAACATGCTTCCCAGAGCACAGAAAGCTGAGAGGAAGGAATGTGCCATAGACCTAAGAACTCACAGGAGCACAGGTCAAGAACAAAGAAACCAAAGGGAAGACGAAAGGCTTCAGATCAGCATTTCTTGTCTAGTTTAGAAAACACTAGGGAAAAACTTCAGGGTTTTATGTTGCATGTACTTAGGAGTGAAGATTACCACCACACACGCTGATCTCATGACACTGAGGACCTGCTGTCCCCACAATTGGAAACGTAGATCTTCCAGAGAGAAAGGGAAGAAATGAAATTAGTGGGAAAAGCAAGTGGAAAGTGAAAGGTAGGGAAAATCAACAATGAAGTCAACTGCAAAACCCGATTCTGAAACAAAAGCTGGTGGCTTCAAAGCATCCGATGCTGCTGTAGCTACGTGCATCTGGACTCCCTCAATGGCTCACAGAAGGCCTAACAGAAAGCTGGGTTTACTCTCAGGGCTCCTGAGCAAGGTATTCCCTTGTTACCCAAAGGAGCCTTTCTTTTTCTCTTCAACTGCAGGTTTAAACCCCAAAACCAGGAAGCCACCCATCTCAAATCCATCCACTTTTCAAACTGAAATTTCAGCCTCCCCATGAGAAGCTGATAACAGTGACCGGCAGCATGCTCTGTGGAGACATACGTACTGACCCCAAGTCCCAGACTGGCCACTTACTAGCTGTATGACCTTGAACAAGTTACTTAACCTTCTGGAGTCTTGTTCCTCACCTGCTATTAGCACTCAGCTCAAGAATTTGTTGGGAGGTTTGAAAGAAAGAATACAAGTACCACTGTTAGAACAGGACGCCGCACTATTCACCCTCAGCTCTAAAGCAAGTCTGCCACCTAGTGTCAAGAATGTCTCCAGGAGAGACACCAAAAGTCTTAAATTAGTGGCCGCTAAGAAGGGGTGGGATAAAAGAGAATATTTTGGTATTAAAAACATCAGAATACTCAGAAGTTCTCTCAATATACATACCTAACTATATTTTACATACAAAATTAAATTTAAACATTGTTTTGTTACTTTTCAATGAATGAAACTCCTGGAAACAGCCAGCCTGAGTAAAATATTGCTGAATATAGGAGTCTTTCGTTGGAACACACAAGACCCTCATTTCGGGGCTGGCTGGGAAAAGGATGCCATGCAAGCACCTGACAGAATGCCAGCTTTGCTGGACACTGGGCATTTTCCATGGCACAAAAACGCTGCTAAGTGCAGTGTCAAGCAACGAGTACAAACACCGGAAGATCCAACAGTCACCATCAGTCAACAGAGCTGCGGGTCAGGGTTGCTCAGCAGTGCTGAAAAGCCTACACTCCAGAAATGCCAAGTAGCTGAGGCTTGAATGTAACCCCCACTAGAGATGCAAGGTACTGGCAGCCATCACCTTTCCCTCTGAAAACCCCAAGGTCCTACTCTGGAGCAAGTAAGTGCTCTGATGGGGAATCATGTTCCTGTGTGGAAAGAGCACCATCTTGTGGACTTATGAGCTATGCCACCTTCAACTCAGTGTAAGGCAGGAGTCCTACCCATTCATAGTTTCTGATAATGAAGTACTATGTAGGGGTAATCACACCACTTCAGTATTCTGATGTAATTAGAAAAATTCCCAATTTACAGACAAGATTGGAGGTAGGGTTTATTTATATTTAAACTTCCCTTCATTTTTAAAGGATTCCATTAAATATAAATGCTTTGCTAAGGCAGATAATGGATGACTTTTCTGCTTTAGTGCTTGGTGGGTGGTCGTCAGTTAATACAGGCACTGTATGTGTGTGTAATTGCCAATTGGCTAATACAAGCATTGTAGTGTATGTATAATTGCCAATCAGCTACTACAGGCATTGTATGTGTGTATAATTGCCAATCGGCTAATACAGGCACTGTATGTGTGCATAACTGCCAATCAGCTAATACAAGCACTGTAGTGTGTGTATAATTGCCAATAAGTTAACATAGGTACCACATGTGTCTATAATTGCCAATCCGCTAATACAAGCACTGCATTGTATATATAACTGCCTATCAGTTAATACAGGTATTATGCATGTTTACAGTTACCAATCGGCTAATATAGGCACTCTATGTGTGCATAGTCACCAACTGGCTAATACAGTTACTCTGTGTGTATAGTCATCAATCACCTAATATATGTGTATATGTAATTACCAACAATGAACAGCGCTGGTGAGCAACTGAATATCTAGTTATTGTTTTATTTTGTGACTGACCTCAAATTCTAATCCTGTTGCCTTGGCCTTCTAAGGGCTACAATTACAGGCAAGTATCACCATGTCCAGCTTTGATCTTTCAAGTTATCCAAAACCTGATAGTTTGGTGATAGTTGTGTCTGCATTATTTTAAGTATACTAATTCTCCAGGACTGCCCAAACATACTCCAGAAACAATAATCCTTTGATAAAGACAGCTTGAGTCTACCATAAAAATACACAGACCAAAAGCATAGAATAGAGGACTTGAACGTAAGATGGCAAAGCTATGAACACTTCTTATCTTTCACCTTGTACAAAAATCAACTCAAAAAAGATGAAGATCTCAATTTAAAACCTTAAATGCTGAAACTTCTAGAAGAAAACATAGGGACTACTCTTCAAGACACTGGGGTAAGCAATAACTTTCTGAACAGAACACCAACAGCACAAGAACTGGCAGTAACAAACAGGACCAAGTGTCAACAGATGGACCACATGAAAAGCAAAACCTGAATAGAAAAGGAAGCAAGCAGCAGAACACACAGCCCAGAGGATGGGAGAAAAATCTTTAGCAGTTACACTTCAGATAGGGGCTAATATCCAGAATTTACAAAGAATTGCAGAAATTAAATACCATGGAATGAAAATGCCACTAAACAAAAAGGAATTAATAGACAGTTTTCAAATAAACCTTAGCCGTCAGTAGCTGGCTTTTCTAGTACTGTACCCAACCCTCCCAATCTACATTTGCACATCTCTGGTTTAAGCTGCCCACTGTCAACTGTAGACTGCAAGCATCAAATGGAACTTTTGAGAATACCTAGGTTTTAAGTTGTACACTATTGTTTCATTTATACTTTGTTGCTTGCTTATTGTTTTTCAAGACAGCTTCTTCAGTACACTTCAGTCTGCCCTGAAACTCAAGACAGAGTCTAAGTTGGCCTAGAACCTACATCTCTCCTACTTCATTCTTTAAAGTGCTAGAATTACAGGTGTGCCACCACACCCAGCAACTGTGCATCATTCTGAGGGATGATACAATCCTCAAAAAGATGTGATTCATAGAGTTAGCCAGCATATCCACGCTGCATACACTACCCACCACTTGTCACTTAGCAGCTATTTGCTCAGACTCGCTGCTGCAGCACCACAGTGCTTCTGCTTAACTGGCCCTATTTTACCCAACAGAGGCCTCTTAACAGAAGGACAAAGGATGGTGGCATGCCAGAGAGAAGCCACGAAATACTTAATGGGTGAAAATGAAACCATTCTCTACTCACTGAGGAAAAAAAAAGCCATATACACTGCCGAGATCTATAGTAAGAACGAGTCTTACACCCATAAAATGGAAAAAGAAGGAAACATTAATGTTAGTAATGTTGCAAAATATTTGTCTACACTGTGAAGATGTGTTTTTGCCAAGGCGCCTTCTGGTTGGTTTAATAAGAGCAGAATGGCCAACAGCTAGGCAGGAAGAGGTTCGGAGGAGCTGCCTAGTGACCTCAGTCTCTTGGGTAGGCTCAGCATACAGAGGTGCAGCACTTTTAAGAGGCTCTGCTGTACAGCTGAGCACTTGAGCAGCCCACACTGGGTACAAGTGACTGCTGCAGGTAGACACAACTCATTCCAGGACTGGAGCAGGTAAATGCCGCTCTGGGCCCATACCTGCCAGCATGAGGTTAGACTCTCAGGGAACCAACGGGAGCAGAGTCATTCGCAGCACAGAGTCTGACCACCATCTAACAGTTTAAGCTTTGGTTCACATGTTCAGAGAATACTTGAGTCTGCTCAAGGGAAAAGAGAAAAAAAAAAAAACAAGGTCCAGGCCAAGAAAACATCTGAATGGGTGACAATGTGTTTTAAAATGTGCTTAGGTGCTAGAAAAACATAAAAAAAAGTTGGTATAGACAGTCATAAAAATAGTTTTAAAATAATAAAATGAAGTCTTTAGAGAAAGAGTAAAGTAATTTAAAAAAAAAAGCCATGTAAGGATGGGAAATACACAGGGAACCAGGATCCTGAACGTTGATTAGTCAACTTCGAGTTTTTAAGTGTCAATGAGTGAACAGCAGCTGCTGAGAGACACTGGATTGTGGAAGGGACTGCTGAATTAAAGCAGCCTATATACTTCAGGGATGTCTTAACTTCAGAATACAAGTAGGGGGCTGGAGAGATGGCTCAGCGGTTAAGAGCATTGTCTGCTCTTCCAAAGNGTACACACAGACAGAATATTGTATACATAATAAATAAATAAATTTTAAAAAAATAACAGAATACAAGTAGGGAAAAGTGTTGTGTTAGGGAGAGTTTTTGTTTCTGTGGGAAACTAAAAGCTATGGATTCCTTCAAAATTAATAAAGATCAGATTGGACTGGGGGAGACTGCAGACGTGAGGGAGAAAGCAAGGGAAAAAAGCTACAGGACAAATGATGTGTATGCTGATCCCTCTACATGGGATGAGACATAATAAATTTTGTTGGCTACAGAGTCCTCGTGACTTATTATATGCCATCTTTTTATATGGCATGGATAGAGGTTTGGTTATAAAGTCCAAATGGACTTATAAAGTTAACAGATACCTTTTATCTGCTCAAACATAAAGCAGAAAAATCATCTTTGGCTGACATGCACACTATACATTCCATACTTGTGTTACTGCAGATATATATGTTACCTTTAAAAGTCTGTTTATAGAACAAAAGAACCAGATACCAATAAAGAAAAGTAGCCCAGATGATCTAGCCTCAAAATGCAACAGCTACAGTTTCCTAAAAATTCTGTATCCAGAACAACTTCAAAGCTGCTAGCTGAGATGGTCCAGCCTCATGTACTACTCCAGTCAGGACTTCAGATAAGCTCTGGACATTACACAAAGACTGGACAACAAATGTTAGTTTCCCCAGGACTTGACCATTATCTCAACTTTCTCAGGGACCCCTAAAGATGCTGTCACCCCAAGACAGCAGGAAGAAGTCTAAAGAACATTGCGCCCACACTCACAAGAAGTGGGGTGGATGGTTTCTGGTTGTACAGTGGATGTTCATCAGGTTCTCCCCTGCCGGGGGGAGGTTAATTACAAGTTATTACTGGTCATGGCCAAACAAAAACCTCAATAAAGGAAGTTGGATCTCTTTCTGAAAAGAAAAATGGGGGATATAGTATATTGATAGACAGTTAAGGATACTTTTGTTATACATACTGTATATATGCTTCTACTCTTGTTTAAGGTATTGGACCTATGCAGCTCATTTAAAAATGTAAAGTTCTAGTCCTTGAAAGCTATTATTACATGGAAAGTCATTTTTATAAACTGTTTAGGGTAACTAAGAAATATAGGTTAGTAGTTAGTCATCTAACAATCAAATTTGTGGTCATGTTAGGTATGTTTTTAAGGTCAGAGATATATTTTAGATTGATAGGTGGTCTTCAAACACTTCAGAGACCTACAGAATATGCTATTTAAGATGTTTTAATAACATAAGGCTTTTCATGATAGTGAGACATGTCTGCTCCTAGCAGCACCAATTTACTTTTAAAAAGGATGGTAGGCACTAAAGAACACTCGTATGGAATTTGCTCTCATTGTGGCAAAGTCAGCCACTGGGCAAGAAACTGCCCCTGCCTTAACTGCTGACAGTATGCTGTCCAATTTGGGCAAGCAGAACACAAAAGAAAGCAACTGCTGATCTTTGCCAAAACAAGTAGGACAGTCCTTCCTACTTCACAAAAATGTCTCTCTGATATCCTAGATCTATAGGCAGAAGATGGATGCTGCAACATTGCAGAGGAACCTTGGGTGACTGTCCAGGCAGCCAGATGTCTCTGTTGCTTCTATATTTCTATAGTTTTGGAAGTTGCTTGCTCTGCACTTCCTATTTACTCAGGTAATATTTTATCCTTCTCAGGTCTCTGATGGGGTTGAAGACTAAATATAGTTAGTTTTCTGTGTTACCAAATTCAGAAAAGAAACTCACAAACGGAGTATAAAATGTATAAGGTTTAAAGACATAAAAGCTTAAATTGTTTACCTAGGAAAATGTCTTGAGGTCTAAAAAGGTAGGTTTGGGGTTCTTAATACAAGTTAAGATACAAAACAAATTATGTATAAAACTTTTTACTCACCAAGATAAGATAGATAAAGGAGCATTGTCTCTGAATTTGCCAAATACAAATGGAGTGGACATTGTGAATGTAATTCTTACCTGATAATTGTTCTTATTATATATTATTGTTCTACTGTGTTAGAGTTAAACTCTTTCCTTTTTATTTAGACCAAAAGGGGGAAATGTTGCAGAATATCTATGTCTTTGCCAAGGTGCTTTCTGATTGGTTTAATAAAGAGCTAAATGACCAATAGCTAAGCAGGGCTTCTGGAGAGAGAGAGGACTCTGGGAAAAAGAAAGGCAGGGTCGCTAGTCAGATGCAGAAGAAACAAGATGCAAGATGAAAGAAAGGTAATGCCACATGGCAGAAAATAGATTACCATAAATGGGTTAATTTAAGTTATAAGAGGTAGTTAAGAGGTAGTCAAGACAAGCCTTCATATAACTAATAAGTCTCCATGTCATTGTTTGAGGACAGTCCAAAGAAAAGTACTACTACAGAAGTTTTGCTGTCACACTATGAATTATGAGGTTATGACCAAAGTGGGTGACAGCACTATCATCCACCTTACTCCATCTTGTCACACAGGCCTGTGACATCTGACATCAGCACATAAAAGGTTGAGTACAGCATTATAAAGTAAGACACAGCAACATAGGAAACCATACTCATGTAACTCTCATTACAGTGTGCCAATATAATTACTGTTTATTAGGTGTTAATGTTAATCTCTTACCTTTCATAACTTACAATTAACCTTTATCAGAGGATTGATATAAGAAAGCCCCATTCTATGTACAGGGTGTACAGTGTTATCCACAGTTTCAGATAGCCACTAGTCTATGAAAAGACACACACAGACACAGACACAGACACAGACACACACACACACACACACACACACACACACAAAGTCTGGGCAAAATAGAACAAACTTTGTCTAAATAACTATATTAAGTCCAAGAATATTTATAATAAAAACAAAGCTATCCAGCAACTGCTTGAGATGTAGTTCAGCAGATGCCACCCCTGGAATAGCAACACAAAACCAGTGAGAAGACATTAAAAGAAAGTTATATTTGGTAAAATTCCATTTTACATAAATTCTAGAAAATACGAACAAATGTGTGCTAACAGAAGGTAGTTAGTAGGTGTCTCAGAATAGCTGGGGTACAAAAGAAAATGACAAGAGATAAGAATTCAAAAAGTAAAAGAGGAGCTGGACAGACAGGTCAGCAGTTAGGAGCACTGGATACTCTTTTATAGGGCCTGGATCCAATTCCCAGCATCCACATGTGATGTGGGATTTCCCTCTGTATGTTGTGATTACCATTGGTTAATAAAGAAACTGGTTTGGCCTGATAGGGTAGATAGGCAGGGAAAACTAAAATGAATGCTGGGAGAAAGGAGGCGGAGTAAGAGAGAAACCATATAGCCCCACCAGAGACAGAGGTTGGAACTTTACCCATTAAACCACAGCCTTGTGGCGAAACACAGATTAATAGAAACGGGTTACGTTAATATGTAAGAACTAGCCAATAAGAAGTTAGTGCTAATAGGTCAAGCAGTGATTTAATTAATACAGTTTCTGTGTGGCTATTTTGGGTCTGAGCAGCCGGGTGGCCGGGAAACAAGCGCCTCCTTACAACACACATGGTTGCTTTCAACCATCTATAACCAGAGTTTCTTCTGGCCTCCAGGTATGCATCTGGCACACACCAGCAAAACATCCATACACATAAAAATGTTTTAAGATACTTTTAAAAGAAAAACTTAAAAGTCAACTTGAATGTGATGGAAATATTTATTCTTGATTATGTTTGTTTTACGGCTGCATATGTACATTAAAACTTACCAAATTATATATTTTGAGTGTGCAGTCTATCTATACTCCCATGATGTCAGAGAGGAAAAGATTCACTTGTCATACTTGAGAAATAACCATTCCGAGTTTCTAACAGACCCCTGTGTGGGTATTTCATACTAAGAAATAAAAAGCCCTTTCTAAGCATAGACTCAAAGTAATTAAAAAAAAAAGTAGAAACTACCATATCTGGTCAAAGACTTCCCAGCAACCTGCCCCCTTTCCCAGAGGCCAGACCCATCAGCCAATATGATTGGCTAAAGAAGCAGGGACTCAGCTCAGAGTATGTGCATTGAGCCTCATCTCTGCTCCTCTTCTGAGTCTGTGGCCCCATCAATCCTCCTGGGACAAGGGATGAAAGGCAGAGGACCCGGCTCACCTGATGTACTGCTGGGAGAAACGCTGTTCCCATGTCCTGGTCTCTGATAGGCCTCTCCTCTGGTCTAGCAGGAAGCTGAGAAGCAGCCAGAGCTGTGGCAAAAAATAGACTTTCAGACGTAAGATGTCTCCTTTAACCACTCTCCAGAGGGCACCATGAATTCTTTACAAATTACCAACAATTTGCAGTGCCAATCAAATCCAAAGGCTATATCTCCTAACAACTACAACCTCCTCCAAACTCCCAAACAGTCTCACCCATACTTCTTCTAGCTCCCTCCAAAGAACCAAAACCCAAATGGTGTGGCCCGAACACAGAATAGTTTAAAATACAGACCTGGGTCATTTCCACACTTTCCAGGGGGCATTATATAGCTTCAACATACATTTAGCCCTACTAACCACAGTTTCAAAATTTCTCCCAGAGAGCACCATATAGCACAATGGGTAACCATCCCTCACCTAACTCTGGCTCCATGTCTGATTCCTCTTTCACGCCATGGCTCAGCAGCTCTGCAGGAGCTGAGGGTGAATTCTGAAGGGGCAGTTCCTGAGGCACCACTTCCAGTCTGGGCTCCACCTCACTGCCTTGGCAGTGTGCCGAGTTCGTCTTCTCAGACGGGATCTCTTGTCCTAGAACCTGGATGCCAATCTGGACACCAAACAGTTAATTACCAAAGGATGCAGAGTCAAGGTTGCTGAAAGTTAACGGAACTAGCCTTCTACAACAGACCATGAGACAGACAATAATTAAAACTCAAGGCTGCCTTTTAGTAAATCAAAATTTCTTAAGTGGTGTGGATGAAGACTAAATCACAAAACTAAGTAAGCTATGAGGAGACCCAGATTTAATGTAAGCAGCACATACTGTGGTCTTTGTTTTCTGTTCTGAGAACTCCTTGAATGCTTGTTTCAGCACAGAAGTTTTCATTATGCATAATGCCAACTTTTCACAAACCTTGGAGTCTACTCTGGGAAGCCAGCTCTTGGTGGCCCTTAAATAGCTTCAGGATGGGGCTGGGCTGCCAGATGAGCACACCATGGGATTTCAGGCTTTATACTTTCAGCTGACTCCACCCCCCCAACTCCAGGGAAGGGAAAAAGACCAGAAACATCCAACCACTGATGGCAAGTGAATTAAGCAATTGTGCTAAAATGATGAAATCCCAGAAAAAATGTCTAAAGAATGGTATTTCTAGAGCTGCCAGTTGGTGAACTCACCAAGGTTCTGATGAGGGGCACCCTGGCAGAAGACTTGTCTGTTCATGAGTTTGACTCTACATAATAAACTGGTAACAGTAACAAAAGCACTTTCCAGAATCCCGCAAGTCACCAATCACCAAATCTGGCAGCCAGTTTGTTAAGACACCTGGTCTGTGGCACTTTTGAGTGGTACCTGAAATGTGAAAGCACCTGTGCGACTATATAGACAGTTGTCAGAACTGGATGGGCTTGCTAATGCTCGGTTTGTATCAGAATCAAAGGACTGGTTATTGGTTTGGAAACCCTACATAATGTAAGAACTATCGGGGAAAAAGACAATGAACGAGATCAGCCCCAGAAGAACCTGGGCTTAACTCACAGACAAGATACTACACTTACCCACTGCCACAGTCTCTGAGGATCTCCCTTCAAGCTTTCCACAAGGGTCACTGCCTCTTCTCCACTGCCTGGACACTGTTTCCTCACCCACGTCTGGATCTCCCCAGGAAGGATAGTGAGAAACTGCTCCAGCATAAGGATCTCCAGGATCTGCTCTTTGGTGTGAACCTCTGGCCGCAGCCACTGGAAACAGAGCTTTCGAAGTTGTCTCAGGGTCTCGTGGGGCCCAGACATCACCTGGTAACGAAACTGCCTAAAAAGCTGGCGAGCAGTTTCAGGGTTAGTGAGTTCTCTTTGCTGGGTATCATCTGATCCAGAGAATGTGGCATCTTCAACTTTGGCCTTGGCCAGAGAAGGCAGCAGGCCCAGGGCCTGCCCCAAGTCAACAGGCATTGTCTGGCTTCACAGGGCCTTTTAGATGAGGGGCTTCCAGGATGGAACTGTCTCTGGAGAAAACTGCGTCTTCTGGGATGTTGAAGAAGGAGAGTCAATGCTGTACAACAACATGTGGTCAGGAACAACATACATGTGTGCCTCCCTGAAAGGTCTGCAGGCTCACAACTGTTCAATGTGCATATAATTCTATTTTGAGACATTGCAAACTTGAAGTTACAAAGCAAACTACACCATTTATTCTGTCCATATTTATATTTTTCATTGATCTTTAAATATCCAGAAATTCTATAGAAGAATGAAATGTACTATGCATGGGGGTTCATACCTGTAATCTTAGCACTTAGAAAGCAGAGGCAAGAAGACAGTGAATTTGGGACCAATCTGGGCTATATAAGTTCAAGGTATGCTTTGGGTATGCAGCAAGACTATATTTTAAAACAGAAAAATAAGAGATTGGCAAGACAGCTCATCGGATCAAAGCATGTGCTGTGCAAGCCTAACAACTTGAGTTTGATCCCCAGAGCCCATGGAAGGAAAGAACCACTTCCAAAAGTTGTCCTCTGACCTCCATACATGCATCATAGTATGGACATGAATATCTGCACATACACAACAGTTTAAATTTTTAAAAAGAAAAATCTGAAAAACCTGCACACATGAAATAATTTTTACTGTTTCCAAGTAAACATATACTCCTGCATCTCTGTATATATACCTGAGGGTAATACATAATGCTATCTGGGGATGGGATGCAGCTCAGCGAGTAAAGCACCTACGTAGCATGAACAAAGTCCTAGGTTCAATCCCTAGCATCTGTGAACTGGCACAGCGACCAATGACTGCAATACCAGCACTGAGGTAGACACATTAAGATCAGTAGTTCAAGGCCATCCTCAGTTACTGAGTTCAATACCAACTTGAGATACATGAGATCCTATCTCAAAATAAATCTAAATAAAGCTGGACAAGAGCTACTAGTACCCTAGGAATACAGGCTAATGCTGAAAGGATCATATGCTTCCATAAATGCACAGGTCTCCTCTACATGTACAGTCTCAGCATACCACACTATCATAGGGCTAAAGCAACAGGACCAAGAGACCATAGACAGACCAAAGCCTACAGTTTCAACTACAAGCCAAGACAAACCTCTCAGGTATTTTGTTATAATGGCACAAAGCTAGCTAACATAGTATCAGGATTTAGAAGGCAGAAAATGGGACAGTGAAAAGGGAAACACCAATAGCCAAAGTTTAAGTATTTTCAAAGGATCGTTCATTTTGTTAATAGCTGACTTTATTACAGTTGATCATAATAGTGGGTCATTGGACTGACCCTTAAAATGTCAATGAAGGAAGGAGTGAACAGTCTCCATTTCTCTGTATCACTAATGGGGCACATGCACAAGCGCACACAAACACACAATATACATAGATACAATAACAACAAATAAAATTAAATAAAAAGGACAAGAGGAAGGAGGACAGAAAAGAGTGGGAGAAAAAGAAGGAAGAAAACGGGGAAAGGGAAGTTAAGTCTAACCTTCAAAATCCAACCAGAGCCAATTTTCTCAAGGGTGCAAAAGAGGAGAAGAACAACTTAATGGCATATGTTTTTCATGTGTACCTCACTAAATTTACGGCTTTTATTTTTGGGTTTTATTGTTTTAAAAGAGTGTACATATTCCATTTATATACTCAGGTAGTACTCAGTGGCACTAAAGTAAAAAAATACATATTTGGGGAATTCTACGTCTGGCTCTGGCAAAATAAGTGGTAATACGGACTAGTCGGACAGCTACGCAACTCCCAAGCTAGAGAAAACATGTAAGGCATTCCACCTAGCAGGAGAGAATGTAGTACTGAGAGGAACTGCTGAGGGAAGCCCAAGACGATATGGCTGCTTATATGAGGACAAGTTTGCAGCCAGAATGCAGGAAGCTCAAGTTCAAGTGGTGCACAATGGTCTCAAAAGCT
Source organism: Ellobius talpinus (assembly GCA_001685095.1). Taxonomy (NCBI): domain Eukaryota; kingdom Metazoa; phylum Chordata; class Mammalia; order Rodentia; family Cricetidae; genus Ellobius; species Ellobius talpinus. The sequence goes on along the minus strand of LOJH01042053.1, from coordinate 860 downwards.
GAGGCAACAACAACAGAACTGAAAGCCATTCCAGTGACTGGATTCTGAAGAGCAGGCAGGGAGGAGCACTGAGTATGGGATGTCCCCTCCTCCTTGGTATAGGCTTGAGAACGCCTACCACAAGGATGAAACACCAAGGTTTAACAAAGAGTAGAACACACACAAAAGGCCAATCAGGAATGAGGTACTGAATTTTTAGTCATTCAGGCTGAAAAGACACCGAGACGGGAAGGAGGAAGGCCATGTTGAGAGTGACAAGCACAACCTCAGTAAGGCCCACTCTCATCAGCCCTGACAAAACCTAAGAGTACTCTGCTACCAGATCCACAGTAAGGAGTTTAATTTCATTAACTTGGAAAGCTGTGGGGAAGCACTCTGCTCCTTCCAAAGATTGCTCACCAAAGCATAAAATAAAGCCTAGAGTAAGTACACAAACAAACAAACATGGAGGCATTTTCTCATTTGAGGACCCCTCCCCTTAAGTGACTATAGCTTGTACCAATCTGAAATAAAACTAGTCAAGGGCTTGAGAGATGGCTCAGTGGTTAAGAGCACTGGCTGATCTTCCAGAGGTCCTGAGTT
>LOJH01042052.1:1197-14274 GCA_001685095.1 Ellobius talpinus | reverse complement strand
AGTGAGGTAACCCAGACACAGAAAGACAATTATCACATGTATTTACTCATAGGTAGTTTTTAAATATAAATCAAAGAAAACCGGCCTACAAACCACAATCCCAGAGAACTTAGACAACAATGAGGACACTAAGAGAGACTTACATAGATCTAATCTACATAGGAAATAGAAAAAGACAAGATCTCCTGAGTAAATTGGAAGCATGGCGACCTTGGGGGAGGGTTGAAAGGGGGAGGGAAGAGTCAGGGAGAAGAGCAGAGAAAAATATAGAGCTCAATAAAAAATTCAATAAAAAAAAGTTTCAAAGAAGCTGGGAAATCAGGACGTGTAATCTCAGCTCTTTTGGAGAATTTCAATTTGAGGTTAGTCTGTCTAACATGGCAAGTCTCGGTCTTAAAGCAAAAAAGCTTGAAAGGGAAGAGTGCTCTGTCACCTATCTCCAGAGAAATGCTTTTCTTTATAAAAGGGGAAATTTATTACTCAAGTTGAGACTTAGAAGATCTGGAAAATGTATTCCCCAGTGAGCCAAGCAGAAGAAAGCTACAGACCAGAGATATTAGAAATGTTTCTGCTTTGAAAAATCTACCCACAGGAAGTCATCCCTTTAAATCACCTCCTTAAATGTTCCTGAGGATTCCTTACTTAACAAATCAATAACTATATTCCTTGAGAGCTAAAGGATATGAAAATACTCTCCAAAATTCAGATCATCAGAGAAGAAGAGGCAGGAACATTGAGAGTCAGAGATCACAATAGCGCTGTGAAATGCTGTCTTCTGCACATACCACAGCCACCATAGTCACATACTTGTGGTAACTTACACAAGACCTACACACACACACACACAAACACGTGTGTGCATACATGCATACACACACATGCATACACTTACGCATACACACATACATGCACACAAACACACATGAACACACATATACACAGAGTAAGAAGAGGAATAACTTGGAAGGGGTGAGGAGTAGAAGGATAAGAGATAGTAATGGAGGGGGCTGTGTCAATAAAATCTCAATACCTTTTATATATCATCAAATATAAACACACAAAGTAATTTTTTAAGTTTTGTTCTTTCAAAAAAAGTATATAGGAAGAAATCAATACTGGAAGTAAATTTACATGGGACTCAAAAGAGAGAATAAAACCATTTAAAGCTACAGTGTGATTAGAATTTATATTCTAAACTTGGCCCTTACATGTTTTTTGACCTTGATCAGTTTATATAATAGGCCATGTATTACTTTTGCTGATCTTCAAGGTGGGTATCATGAAGATTGTATTAAAATTAAATGTTTGACACCTCTAAAAGACTTAGGACAGTTACTGAACAGATCTTCAACGCAATGTAAGAGTTTTTCCAGGGAAGAACAAAATTGGTTATCTCACACCTATCTTTCAGTCCTGAAAATGTATTTACAGGTAGCATTTTAAAAACTGAATGGGTTATATTTAAGACTATGTGCATACACACACACGCACACATGCAAAAACAATCAGTGAAAAAAGAGACAATGAATTTGAAGAAGAGTGGGGTAGGGCAATGCTCTGCTATAGGAGAAAGAGGACCAATTATTTGATAGAAGTTAAAAATATGTGTACCAGGTCAAGAAGGGACAAAAATCACACTTTGTTAGGGCTGTTATAGAAATGATGTCTCTAAGAAGATTCCATTCTGGCTAGAAGTTAAAGACCATTTATATTCTAAATGAAAATAATGAAATAAATGCAAATGGCCTATATGAACCACTGTATCCGTCTGAGGGCCTGCCTGCAAATGAGAGAAATGTCTTTAGCGCTAGACAACAAAATAGAAGAGAGATTCCAAGGATGCAGTAGGTCATCCGTGTGATCTTACAGATCCCCAGTCACCATCTATGCCCATGCTGCCCAGGTCCTTTTTCCTTTTGTTTCACCTGCTCTTCAACACCCAGTTAGGCTTGACCAGGGTCAGGCACAGCAAGCAGGCACAAACAGGTACTGTTCTTGTTTTCCTCCCTGTCCATTTGTGTACCCCAAATCGTTAGAGTCATGGCAAGAGTCCTACATATATAGTTCCCTCTACACAGAGTAGTTACATTTTCCTGTGTTATGTGGGAATGGAGACCCATTGATAGCCTCAAGATTTTTCCAAACTCTCCAGCTTATTTTCAAATGTTTTCTCCTTTATTTTGTTGAATGATAACATTTCTTTTCCTTTGAAAGTGTAATCAGTACAACATGTACCAAACTGACACTATATTTTATGTGAATTGTCACACACCACACCACAAACACACACACACACACACACACACACACAGAGAAAGAGAGATGGATAAATATCCTTAATACTCTTATAACAGAAAATAGACAAAAATACTTCTTTGGTTTTGTCAAGCGGGAACATTTGAGTGAAATATGAGCAAACCTATTTTTAGAGCTCCACACACCAAAGAGACACTACTGCATAGACGGTAAAACCAAAAATCCTATCAGGAACTGTCTGTGCTCTAATTCTGTTGTGCTACTTGCTAACTATACAATTTGGAAGGAATTCCTTACACTAAATGTGCCTGGATTTGTTTGTTATCCCAGTGATACTAATTTTAGTGTCCCAGACAGAGTATTTAAGGATGAAATGAGTTGAAGATCATAGAATGTCTGGAAGGATGCCAACTGGCACCCACAAGAAGACCGAGCACGTAAAAGTACTTACTATGTAAACTTGGAAATCCAAATTCAATCCCTGGAAACCAAGGAAAGGAAAAAGGAGAAAAAAATTCCACGAAGTGTTCCATTGACCACAACAGACATAGAATTGCATTCATGGGTGCCTATATATCAAAAATATCAAACACACACATTTACAAATCAAAAATAAATGAAACCATACAAGAAATGATATAAATTTTTGGTGCCAATTTATTTTTTAATAAGATATAATCACACTTTAATGAATTATTTAATTCAGGAATATTTAAAGTTATAAGATGCTTCTAAAAACTATTCAACTCAAAGAAAGTGAATGGCACATCATGGTGGTGAAAGGAAAAATAAAAACTGTTCCCTGTGCATGCTCATCATCCAGGTGCCATTCTCCCTAGTGTCCCAATCTTGATTGTTATCTATCTACACATACAAAATGTGCCTATCTTCTAGAATCCTATGATATCAATTCTGGCCTTAGTCACCTCCATTTTGGAGGAATATTCCAAATATAGAAAATTTAACCTTCACAATTGCATTGGAGTTATGTTCACTTTAAATGCTATTGTACTTAGTTTCTTTCAGAGTCCTGGGACCTTTTCTTAGGCCTTTCAACTTTGTAAGATAATAATCACAATTTTGACCTTATATGGACATAATTTTCACAAATATTGGCATGTGGCCTCAGGTCCCTCCTCTGCCATCAGCAGTTTTTATACTGGGCTGAATTCCCTAGCCACTCATGTCATAGAGTCATTTCATTTTGACCACCATATTCAGAAAATCAAGAAAAGGCATATGTATTGAACCTCTGTGTGAGAGCCATTGCAAGTCCTGAATAATCGATCTAAATCTACTCTTGCACTGCCTCCCTTGGAGTTCCTCCTCATCCCTATATGTATTACGTATAACCTCTTGTTTCCATTGATCATCGAAAAGGACAATATGGCAAAAGATTCTGGCCCATTCACTCATGATGACATGAGCATTTTAAGTGACACATGAAAGTCACCATGGAGAAGAGCTTCAGAGTTTACGTCCCCTCTGGTAATGTACCACTCCCAAATTCGTGTTAAAATTCTAACACCTAAAGTGTGTGTATCATATGCTAACTATTGCTGTGTTAAAACAGCACAATCAAAGACAATTTGTGAAGAAAGCATTTACCCAATTTAAGCCTCTTGAACTATTTTACTTTGGGTCAGTTGTTAGGTGAAATTTTGGCATTAACTCAACTACTTTCAGCTTCTGAAAAGTAGAACAACTTTTAACCACCAAATAAAATTTTCTCCAGACCTATGATGAATAAATTTCTCATCAAAGAGAAGACTAAATTATGAACTAATTTTAAAAATAGAAGGGAAACATCACACTATCCTTCCAAAATAAGGATATGTCAAGCTAAGGAGACTTGTCACACTCCATCCTGAAGCACTCTTCTCATTTTTCCAGCTACTGTCTGGTTGTCATTTTCAAAGACCCACATCAAAACAGTTCTACTCACCACTTGTGCCTTTCCTCTGCTCTTCTTAACTTCCCTAAAGATTGATCAACAGTCAGTTTGGATATTTTTGCCACACAGTTATGTATTTGCAACTTCATTTTCAAAGGATTTTATAACTCAAACCATCGGCTCCCCTTCCCTCTTTTCCTGTCATGTAAAACATTTTTGCAATGCAGCAAAAGAAATAAATGTAATCTTTACCTGTTGTCCCATGTCATGCTGTTCATTAATTTCCAAGCTGCCTTGCTGGGTGGCATTCATTTCTCCAGTAAAATGGCAAAATGGATGCCTTTAGGGTCTAACTTTGCTCTTTTCTTAATCGTAAGCAATTAGAGATACTGGCCCATGTTGTTTTGGATAGGATTTCAGCTCATGAATGCTTTGCAGGGGTATATATACAGACAGATTAAGAATGTCTGAAGGCAAATTAGTATCTTCAAAAAGCTCAAATGGTTTGATTTGTTACTTCAATCTACTCCACAACACCTGGCTCTACATAAAATTGAAGATACAACCTGATGAAAAAAATATGTAATGAGGCACCAAAAAGAAATTGTGGATCAATCTCATTCTCTGCTGTGAAATTAACCTTCTAGAAGTGGAGAATGACGCATACCATATAAGGCCCTGAAGTACAATCTCTTTCTTCCTCCTATGTGGGACTCAAAGTGCCTCCGTAGAAATGATTCCACAGAACTGTAAAAGTATTTTAGATACTGATTCTCTACTTTTACATTATAAGTATTATCCTTACGTGATTCTTCTTTGGGGATAACATTCATTTAATCGTCTAAGCATGCCTGCTTAGCCAAGAGAAACTAAATTGAGAAATAAGCTTAAGTCCATTGCCAGATTGAAAAAGCGGGACCAGCAAAATAAAGGAAAGGAAAAGAGGAATACAGGGCAAATTGTGAGCCAAAATAATCTCCAAAAGAATAGAATTTGAAGATGATCTAATACTCACCTATATTATTTACCCACATAATAGGTGACTTGTAAGTTTGCATTCTTTCCAAATACAATTACAATGAACTTAAGAATGGCTTTTATTTTCTCATTACCAGTATTGTCCAGTGTTGAGCCCATCATTTCTAATAAGAGAAGGGTGTCACCTACCTTCCTAGTTAACCACAAGAATGCCTCTTGCACTCATCTTTTTATCTGGGAACAAGAAAATTCAAAAACTGAAAGGAAACAATGACCAACAAATATTCAAGCATTGTTGGCTATGGCAGCCTCCTATAAGCAATACCTACCTGAGTCAAGGAGGATCCAGCTTCACTGCAAAACCAGAAAAGTTGGAAGCTCATGTCTTCTTTTCTGGGTTAGTGGTCAGTGAGGAAGAAATTATATGCCTCTGTGATCTCCAAGAGAAGAATTAAATCAATATGTATATCAAACTGCACCCACTCATCTTAGATATCACAGTAATCATATTATAGACTTCCTTCCAAATGAAATTGTGAAAATCGAAAGGTCCACTTAACCATACACATCCAATCTCAATTTCATAAAAGGTAGATTAACTATGTCGGTAGTTTATGAGTCTGGAAAAGCGGGCTACAATCCATATAACAACATTCAGGAATGCATGTATAGGAAGCAAAAAACCTGGGTATGTCTTTGACTATGAGTCACGATACCTCTAGGAAACTAATGAAGTCATGAAGAACTAAAATCATATCCAAGAACAAAAGATCAGCAATGTATGTGGTAAACTAGGAAAAAATGTTTAAGCAGGGTTCCGACATCAGCCTAAAGCTGATGACTGTGGAGCAAAAGTCGAAGAATGGTCTAATATAGGATTTCTGAAGTTATTCATAGACTCCAATCCTTGGTCCCTTTAGTGGTGAAGTGTGGGAGAGAGATTCAATGCAGAATTAAAAGCCTCATTGTTTCCATAGTCACTTGAGGTTCACAACAAGTAGGGAGTGAGCAAACAATTAACCAAGGTTCCAGTTACACACACTATTCCCTTCCCCACATTCCTATACTTTCCAAGGGACAATACCCTTAGTTGCTGGGACATTTCTCCCAAAGCCCAACATTCACTGTCTTCATCCTTCTCAGCATGGAGAGGCGATATTCTTACAGACCTTAGGTCTCTAATATTGTGACACCTAATTATTGTTCAATTATTTCCATATTTGTAAATTTGTCTTTTTACTCAAAGTATTCCTTATGTAAGATGAAACCTGAAAGTAGTTTTGGCTACATTTTCCTGATTACTAAGAACAGTGTACCTTTTTGTATTTATTTTCTCATTTACTCAAACATATATAAATGTACTGTGAAGATATCATTTCCATTTTACCCAAAGCAATTCTCCCCCAATAAACAATCCCACCCAACACATCCTCCTCCAAATCATTTCCTCTTCTTTTAAAAGATATCACACTGAGTCTAATTAGTGTTGTCCATATGCTCGTGGGTGTAGCATCAGTCACCAGAACATGGGTGTGCTGGCTAGTTTTAGGAAACTTGACACATGCTAGAGTCATTTGGGAAGAGGAAAACACAATTAAGAAAATGTCTTCCAATGACTGATCTATGAAAATGTCTGTGGTATATTTTCATTATTGATTATTGATAGGAGAGCCTAGCTCACTGTAGACAATGACTCCCCTGGGCTGATGGTTCTGGTTGCTCTAAGAAAGTAGGCTGAGAAAGCCCTGGGAAACAAGTCAGTGCACAATGCAGTGTTCTTCCATGGCCTCTGTCTTCGCTCCTGACTCTAGCCTAGGTTCGTGCCCTGACTTCCCAAGATAACGGAGTGTGATCCGAAAGTTGTAAACTGAAATAAATCCTTTCCTCCCCCCTATTGATGGCAAGGTGTTTTAGCAGAGCACTAGAAACCTTAACTAAGACAATGGGTAAATCAATACACCCCTCAAAAAAAGTATCCCCTCAAATGCCAACAAATCCTCAGCTGAGGTGGTGCCGTATTTACCCGCTTATTCATCCATGCTGGGATTGTGACTGACTAGATCTTGTACTGGTTTTATGCAGGTCATCACACCTGCCTTAAGTTCTTGAATACAGAAACCATGTCATATCCAGAAGAGAGCATTTCACAGTGTTCCTTTCGATCATCTGGCTCTAACATTGTTTGTTCCTTAACTTTCGTGGTGCTTCCTGAACCTTGGTGTGGGGTACCTCATAAATGTGCCGTATGATTCTGAGTACTCAGCAGTCACTTATTGTCATTATTTGATGAGGTATGAGTCTCTATATTATTGATCAACCAGTTAAGAAAGAAGTCCCTTTGACCAATTGTGATAACTTTAAAGATCTGAGGATTTAGAAGACAGTTTTAGATTACCATTAAGGAAAAGAACATCACTGTGTTCTTCCCTTCAGCCTATTTGTTCCCTAATTATGGATTCTGTTCAAGCTGACCCTCCCCTTTACCAACTACAACAACTAGGAAACTGTGCCTGGCACCTGATCTGGTTGATTGGTGGTCAGTGGCCAAGAATTTGAGTGTGGGAGATCTGGCACTGCCTCTCATCTGACATAAGGCAGCATGGGAAGGGAGGAATCCTGCTCCCATAGCTCTATATCTGAGATGAATGGGAGAACTGACCCTGAGGTCATAAGAGGTGGAGAGCTTCCCCTGCCCCTCACCAGTTGCAGTACCCCATAGAGCAGGCCTATGCACCTCACCACCTCGGCAGAACAATAGAGCCAGCCCTGTTGGCAGAGGTATGAGTTAGCCAACCCTGAAGTGAAGTTGTGAGTGTGTGAGAATGATGGGAGAATGATCACTACTACTAGTCTGTCATGCAGTGGTGTGGGTAGGGAAGAAATGCCCCACCTTGCCCCTTCTTCTTCACCTCCAATGACAGACTAGGAAACTGGCCCTCCCTCTTACCAGCTACAGCACTCAGGAAAGTGGGTCCTGCTCCTCACCTGAGCAGCACAACAGATCTGACCCTGAAGGCATGGGTGGGGAAAGACAACCCTGAGGGCATGAAAGCAGAACTGGCCCTGCTGCCCCCTGCTCTTCACTGTAAGGAGTAAACAAGCCTGGGCAAGGAAGGACAGCTCCCCTTGATGTTGAAGACAGGGGTGGGGGGGGCTGGTGGTCTGACCAGTCCTGTAACTGCACAGGACCAAGGCTGTGAGATGGTCCCCAACATTATATGGCCTACTGGAGCACATGAAGGGGCCAATCTTTCAGACTCAAATCTGTAGGCTCTCCAGAACACCGTGCAACAATAGGATATGAAGAGGAGTCCCAGTAAGGGACCAGCATCAGTAGTATAGCTGAATCTAGGGGCCTCAAACCAGACCAGTAACTCTTTGCAATGAACACTTGCAAGTAAAGATACATGGATAAAAGGGTTTTGCTGTGTGACTCACTGTGTCACACTATTCCAAGATGAGATTTTTTTCTTTTTTTTCTATTATTTTATTTTATTTTGTGGGGAGGGGAGGGTTGCAAGAGCAGAGGGCAGATATGAAGGGACAGAAAATGAATGGGATCAAGATACATGATGTGAAAGCTACAAAGAATCAATAAAAATTTAAAATTAAAAAAGAAGAAAATAAATATGTATTTTCAGAAAATCCCACATTTGCTTGCTATTCCCACTTCCTTCTTGCCATTGCCCCTTGACTCATTGTGTCACTCCTACCTAGCTACGCAGTCACAGAAGCAGCCTGCAATACATGTGGAGGTAGTGAACAAAATGATTCCTACGCAAAACACTCTACTGCATTCATTCCTGTGTTTACATGTGCACTTACCAAATGCATGTTGAATAGAAAAAACTTTATACCAAACAGTTCACAAAGAAGACACGTGGAAATCATCTGTCTTGGCTTTTGGCTTACATAGAGGTTTTTATTTCTATTCCTTCTACATCTTAAAATTTAGAGTTTGAGAAACAAAGACAAAAGAAAATCTTATTTCCCTATAATCTTAGACATTTGTTCAGATATGATTTTAACTACTCACCAGAATGCAATGTTTCCTTTGTAGATAAAGTATAATGTGGCACTCCTTGCTGATTATTTTTAATGATGACCTTTGGGTAAAATAAACAAGAAAAGATTAATTCTCTTCACTACAGGTGACTTTCTAGCTAAAAGGACATCTTGAATTACCCTGGCTTTGGTCTGGCCCTCATCTTTCCACCCAAAATTCCTGATTTCAAAAGCATTCTCTGCTCTCAAACATTGTATTTAGTCCCCAGGGGATGCTGCAGATGTGGCTATGAAGAATCTGCACCATCTGGGTACTGGGACATTTTGCTAACTCCAGTGGAAACCTGCTGTGCCCACCAGGCATCTCTCTGCTTACTGAGTAGCTCTGTTTGTCTCTTAGGGTTCTGCTGAGTTGGCCATCACAGCTAATAGCCCAGGAAAGAAATGCTCTCCTTCGCAGTGATGATTCTAGGCCCTTCCTCGGGGCTAAAAGTACTCTTTTATTTCCAGTTTTCAAAAAGGCCTTTCTAAAAACCAATCTTGTCCTTATGCAATTTCCTTGATTTCTGTGTCTATAAATTTTGTATGAATGATTAAACATTAATTCCTGAGACCAGGTAGGCAGAGATATGTGGTTCTACAGTGTTTAGTGTCTAAAAACACACTAAAAATAATGGCAAGAAATAACTTCCTTTAGTTAAAACAGGATAAGCAAACAAAGAATTGTACAATATTAATATCTACAACCACAGCAAAGCAAAAAATAATATATAATAAAAAATAATCATATTTATCAAGACCCCTGTTACTAGCTAATCAGCCCATTAGGTTTCAGATTGATTTTGTTTTAGGATCTCTTGATGAGATAGTATTTTATTCCAGAAACCATCATTAAACATCCAAAATAATAATGTGAGACTGGCAATCTTATTTTCACACATTTGAAATGCAGAATAAAGAATAACTTTAGCTTATTTTGCTCTAATTTTTTATTATAAACAAGTAAATGTGCCCTGTTTGCACATACCAAAGCCAGGTAGTTCCATTTAAGTGGATTTCCCTACTCTTTCTATGCTGGCTCTGCACTGTAGCCTCTCAGTCTGAAGTAAAAAGTGGAAAACGAATCATTTTGAACAGGTTTTATCAGTCTGGTGATAATGCTGAACTTGACCTGATTTTGACTTTAGCAAGAGGCAAGAAAAAAAAGAAAGCACTATTGTTCATACAATGAATAATGTAAGTCACAGGAACAGAATTAGAGACAGACTGACTGATTAAACTATTGATTATCCCTGCTGCTTAAACTAACACAACAGACAGTTTAAACCACAGAAACCACATCCAGATAATTAAGTGGAGGATCTGACCTACACCCAGAGGGATACAAAAGTATAGAAAAAGTTCTAAAATCTACTCACAGAGACAGCTATCCAATCTGATACAATTCTCACAGGAGGTAGCTGAAGAAGAAGGGGATAAACATGGCTGTGTGCACTTATCTTATGGGACTCTCCTTCTCTGAACTAATTCCTGAACTCAAATGGGTACTTTTGTAAGAATAAATTATGGGGATAGACAAGTTCTGTGAAAATGGCTCAGTAAGGAGACTCACCAAACAGATTTAGGTCAGAGAAGAGAAGACAAAAATTAAGAAAGAACAGAGTTCATGTGGAAAAACAACAATATAGAAAACATCGGCTGATGATGGAAGAGTTAGCCAGGATGAAAAATGCACACTCTTAAGAGTAGAGCCCAAAAGGATTAATGAAGGAATGAATCTAGAATTGCATGGCACTCCCTGGGGTGTCTGACTGCCCACTCAGGGATCTTTCTCTAGATGCACAGATGAGAAAAAATTGCTCCGTTTAATACCCAGACTCCTCAGAATTACTTTCTTTCCAATGTTCCCTCCATGTCTGCTAAATCTGTCAATTACTGCAGTCCTTTTTTTTAATTTTTCTCCAAAATTCACCAGATAGTCCTGACCTTCTCACTGTGTCTCTCCTGCAAGCCCTGCATTAGCAAAATCTTCATTGCAGGTTAAATGTTAAATCAAGCAGTCTTTGAACTCTTTCATTCTTCCTTTGTTTTAACTACTAACTATGAAGAAGTCTTCTCACAGTCCAACTGTCATCATTTAGATAGATCATTTGCAAACACCATGTTAACGTTAAATGTACACCTTCCTCCCTGATTTATCAGAGGCCAAGGATCAGCCTTCAGTCAGATGATTTACTGTCTCCCAGTCTCTCCAGTTTAAATTATTCAGGAAGAAGAAGCAAGAAGTCCTAATGTCTTCTCTTTTCCTGACAATTTCTTTTCCTGCAGTTCAAATTCACAATAAATTGTATCTTTCTTCAGAAATGTTCAATGTCTATAGATATTTTCTTTCAAATCATCTTGTCCATAAATATAAAAGTTAATTCTGACACACACATCTCATATATAAAATATTTAACATTTTTATGATAGCATACTGTCTTAGCTACCTTTCTACAACTGTGATGAGACAGCATGACCAAGGTGATTACAGAAGAAAGAGTTATTTGGAGCTTACAGTTTCAGAGAATTAGAGTCTATGATACTAAAGGCACGGACCAGAGCAGGAGGCAGGCAGAAAGCTATAGTGATGGCTGAGAGCTCATATCCTGGCCCACAAGCAGGAAACAAAGAGCTAGCTTAGATGGGCAGGAGCTTTTGAAATCTCACACCCAATCCCTAGTGACACTTCTCCTCCAGTGAGGCCACCTTCTAATCCTTACTAAACAGTTTCACCAACTGGGGACCACACATTTGAATACATAAGCGTATAAGGGTCATTTTATTCAAACAAACAACCATGCACACTGATGTGGGATGCCCTTCTGTATATGTTTTGCTTTATTGGCTCATGAATAAAACCGTTTCAGCCAATGACTTAGCAGAGAAAAGTCAGATGGAAAATTTGAATGGAGATACAGAAAAAAAGTAGGTGGAGTCAAAGAGATACCAGGTAGCTGCCAAAGGAGAAAAACATCCTCCAGAACCTTATCTTACCATTAAGTCACAACCTTGTGGTGATACACAGATTAATAGAAATGGTTTAATTTAAGATATAAGAGGTAGTTAGGATATGCCTCAGCTATTGGTCAAGCAGTGTTGTAAATAATATAGTTTCTGTGTGATTATTCGGTTCTGCATCATCAGGAATGAACGAACAATCTGCAATCTCTGATTACAAATGACACCAGCATGGGGCAACTATTTCCAAAAAAAAGCTTAGAGAACTTGGGAAGGAATTCTAGACATCAAAGAACAGAGTTAAGCACAACTACTTGGTAGTCACATTTTTTTCAGACAGGCCCTTTTTGCTGGATGCAAGCAAAGGCATGGCTTCTTTGAGAAATGGGCTAAATTGTAACTGAAATTCTAACTTGATACCTGTATCATTATATGCAATTTTACTATGTTAAAGTTAAAACCTTTCTTTTTATTTAGACAGAGAATGGGAAATGAAGTGGGATATCCTTTTATATATGTGTTGTTTTTATTGATTGATGGATAAAGCTGTTTTGACCAGTAACTTAGCAGAGCAAAACCAGGTGGGACATCTAAAAAGAGATATATAGGGAGAGTAGGCAGAGTCAAAGAGATGCAATGTAACTGCCGAAGAAGAAAGATGCCCACTGGAACCTTACTTTTCTGGTAGGCTACAACCTTGTGGCGATACAAAGATTAATAGAAATCAGTTAATTTAAGATATAAGAGCTAGCTAGAAATACGTGTGAACCATTGATCAGTGTTGTAATTGTAATGCTCTGTCTCTTTAAGAGACAAGCCATGCCCACTCCCTTCCAGCTTGCAGCCTTAGCCTCCTTCCTCTCTCTCTTTGTCCCTTCTCTCAGAGAGGCAGCCTCTCTCTCTTTCTCTCTCTCTCTCTCTCTCTCTCTCTCTCTCTCTCTCTC
>LOJH01042049.1:0-13195 GCA_001685095.1 Ellobius talpinus | reverse complement strand
TGTGTGTGTGTGTTGGGGGCATACAGGTGTGGGTGAGCACAGGTATGTGTGCCATGGCTACACATGTGTGTGTGTATGTATGTATGTGTATGGCTGTGAGTGTGTAGATGTACAAATGTGTAGGGTATATATGGGTGGGAGTATATAGAGTTGTATAGTTCCTTATATGACTGTGTGTATGTATGTGGGGGTGTACAGGGGTGTATGAGTACAGGTATGTCTGTGTATATATGTGAGGATGTGTATATGAGTATGTGTATTGTACATATATGGAGAAGGTGCTTTCTGTGTGTGTGCGGAGGTGTGCATGGGCGTGTGTGTATGAATCTGTGTGTATATATGTAGGGTGTATATGGGTGTGAGTGAGTATGTATATGTGTATATATAGGTATTTATGTCTATATAGATGTGTATAGATAAAGGTACATTGTGTATGGCTGTGTGTATACAAAAGTGTGTATATATGTAGGTGGGGTGTGCACGGGTGTGTGCTGAGCTATTCACAGCACAGAGAAGCAGGAAATCTTTGTCTCTGGTAGGTACCCATGAGTCTGCTGGTAACGAAGCAGGTGGGCATTCAGCCCGGCTTGACCCCAAGTCTTCCCAGAGAGAGCTTTTTACGTCAAGAACTCTTGAAGGACAGGAACTACTCAGGAATTGCAGCAGCAAAAGAAAGCCCCAGCCAGACTCTGCCCGGATCTGATTTGCTCTTTATAAAGTCAGCAGAGTTGGCCAAGAAGCTGGGAGGCAGAGCTTGGGTACACATCCCCTGGGCACTGCTGGCTGCACAGGGCTGTGGGCGAGTGCGGAAGGACCAGGGTTATGCCCCAGCCAGCAGCATTTCCTAAAGGGACCTCAGCACAAGCAGAGGTGGACTGTGCAGAAGGCCATCAGCGTGTCTTGTCCTTGGGATAGAAGAAAAGTGCCTACCCTGCAGCCTCTCATAATGCCAGGTGAACCTGTTCTGGCAAACAGGCTTCCCCCTCAGCAGCCACTCGCACCCAAGTGTGTTAAGGTATCAGGTTGATATGTGACCCAAGATCATGGTAATACATGTCATACAGACATACAACCCTTTGGGGACATCCTTTTCACACAGACTCCACCAACAACCACCACAATCCCATCTGGGTCCTGTACCTGTATCAGCCCAGGCTGCTCTTGCTCTCAGCCCCTACCACAGATCTGACCCTCCCTCCTGTTGCAGAAGCTTAAGGACTGCCCTTCCTCCATGAAACCTCTCCTAATCGTCCCAGCCGGAGGCACACAACCCTTTCCAAATAGTGTCTGCCTTGAATTGTCTCTGACTTGAGTACTGGAGCTCTTCTCACTCTGTCAGCTCCCTGGGTCAGACAGTGACATACGTATTATATAAGAAAGCTCTGAGACTGGTTTCTTCATGAAGGATTGATTCATATCTCTATCCACCACAGGACTGAGCTAATAATACCTGGTACTCCATAAGTACTCAATAAATGTCTTCAGAATGAAAGAACACACCTCGTACTCAGACGTAGGTAACATGCCCATGAGGGAAGTGGGAAAGCCTTTGACCTTTGTCTTCCTTGCTTCACTTCCAAACCTGTAGCTGTGGGATGGACATCCATTGATCTACTTTGTAGCGAGTGGCTTGGCAACAGAGCAAATGTGTGCAAGGAGAGGTAGGAGGCCACACAACTGGAGTGGCAGGGACCTGTCTAGGTCCTTCCTTCTCAGGACCCGAAAAACCAAGTACCAACTCCAAGGGCTGCACCCTCAGAGGGCCAAGTCTCTTGGAGGGAGGCTGAGACCAAGAGAAGAGACTCCTGTCCTTTCTGAGCTAGCCTTGTATGGATAGGAAGGGGGCTTTTGGTTCCTGTGTGCACTATGCTGCAGTTTCTTGTACCTTGCAACACCCAGAGATCCAGAACTCAGTGCTCTCTCTCATATACATGAGTGCACACACACACACACACACACACACACACACACGAGTGCACACATACTCTTTCTCTCCCTCTCTTCCTCTGCCCACCTCACACACAAACATTTGAGGACCTATGAGACTTTCTTCTCTGTTCATAGAAACTGGCTGCCCGGGAATGCTGATGCCCACTGTGACAGAACATTTCCCTTTCACGCCTAGATATTTAGTGAAACAGCAGACATCACCTACTTACATAGTGACCATCGTTAACCATTCTCCTACTTATGGTTCCTGTAAACGGCCTCTTTGAGCTTCTGATTGCCCAGCTTGTACACAGTTCCTTTCCTTGCACAGGTTCTTCTCCAAGGGGAATAACCAGACTGGCTTTGCCCATCTGGCATCCCCTCTCCCACCAAGGCCCAAAGCCCAACGTTCAAGGCCACAGGTTGACGTATGACATCATTTAGACCAGGCTGGGGCTTAACTGGTATTGTTGAAACATTCGCACTCCCAAACTCCAAATGTAAAATTTCTGTTGGGGAACTGTGACATCCTGCCTGCTGGTCAGTCTTCCATTAGCACGATGGTCATTTCAGGACAGGGTTGGGAGGCGTTTGTATTAGCAGCCCACGATCATGGCTGGCATAGTTCCATGGGCAGAGTGAGGACACACTGTTGCCTCCCTTTCTTATCCCCAGGACAAAGGGAGCCACAAATGACTGAAAGCACACACAGTAGTAATTAACATATATCTTTTCTGTTGTTTGTTTAAGGCAGGGTTTCTCTGTAGCTTTGGAACCTGTCCTGGAACTATCTCTTGTAGACCAGGCTGGCCTCAAACTCACAGAGATCAGCCTGCCTCTGCCTCCGGAGTGCTGGGATTAAAGATGTGTGCCACCACTGCTCAGCAAAATATACCTATATTGATGTACTAAAAAGGTAGTCTTGTTTTCAAAGAGTGGAATGTTCTGAAGGCAAATGCACAAAAGTTCCTTTTCTTTCGAACCAAGAAGCAGATCCATTTCCTGGGACCTGCAGAGGCTCACACTTTCTCCTCCTCAGGAGGATTCTCACAGCTGAGCTGTGCCTACTGATACCTTCCTCCTCCTCTGTGAGGAACATCTGGGAAAGGCCTTGGTGTGCTCTAGGGAGTCCAGGGGCATGTCAGGGAGGCTGTGAGGATGGAGCACGTTGGGATGAGGAATCATGCCATGGACTGTGCTCAAGTCCTCTGGTGATGACCTGCAGCCCCGTGCTCTTGGGGCAGGTGCACGATCTGCCTGAACCTCAGGTTTACAGCTTCCAGGATGGAGTGTGAAGTCTTCCCCTCAACAACTTATGAACAATAAATATCACCAAGTAAATGGGAGGGTTTACAGTGAACTCTGGCTGAGGATAGATGCTTCTTAGTGTCTTCTTTTAGGAATTGTGTCTCTGTGTGGATAGATGCTTCTTAGTGTCTTCATTTAGGAATTTTGTGTGTGTGTGTGTGTGCGTGGCTTTTTGTTTGTTTTTCAGGTTTTTGCCTTGAACTGTGGTTAGGGGCTTCATGCTGTAATTTTAGTCAAGTTGCTTTACAGAAAACCCCGGGGTTAGTGTTAGGGTTGCTGAATAAGCTGTCGGGGGCTAAACACAATGGCACAGGCAACAGGTTTGTTTGAATACACCCGTGCAGCTCCTCACAGCCCGTGGTCCTATTTCAGCCATCCGTCGTCCTTTCACCAGGTAGGCATCTACAGCTTATATGAGCTGGAGACCCAGGGAGGACACTCACTGAGGGGCCACACACCCTCCCACACACAGTGGTCACATCTGTCACTGCACGTGCATGCCAGGCTTTTCAGCATGCACGCTGTCTCTGAGGGCAGCTGGATTGAGGGTTTGGCAAAGAAGACAAGACATGTGTCCCTGTCACCTAATTTGCAACGTGTCTCATAAGGCTGAGGCAAAGCTGTCTTCCCCCGGCGGCTTGACGGTGTCATGGACTGTCCTGGGGTATGCACTGTCTCCTCGGACAGGCTGTTCTGGTGTTTGAAAAGCAGACCAACTGACAGTGACGCCTGAGTAGCCCAGGCGGACCTGTGTGCAGTCGAAGGAGATTGGCCTGCGGAGGAAACCCCAGGTCGGTGTGAGGCAAGGGTGAGGGGCCGGTGACAGAACAGACCCACGGGAACTCAGGGATGATTCTGGAAACCCACTCTCCTGGCCGCCCATTAGAGGTAAGGACAGATGTCCATCTGTTCTGACAGCCGCATGGCCATTTCTGGAAGAACCAACTGACTCACCAGGCACCAAGTGAGCCTCCTGCCTCTCTCTGAGGGAGGAAGCCCAACTCACTGATGCTTTGAGCCTCAGCCTACACAGTAAGATATAAACAATATTCAATATTTGCTCTGGTTTGAATCTGAAATGCTCCCAAAGGCAGCACTGTTCTGGGGAGGCCATGGAACCTTGAGTAGGTGGGGGCTGGTTGGCAGAAGTCATTAAAGTCAGGCTTTTAAAAGTTATACCCCTGGCTTCAGGCCTGCTCTCTCTTCCCCATCTGCCATGGTGTGAACAGCCTTCCCCACACTCTTCTCCCATCTGCCTTGGTGTGAACAGCCTTCCCCACACTCCCCTCCTGTCTGCCTTGCTGTGAACAGCCTTCCTCACACTCCCCTCCTGTCTGCCTTGGTGTGAACAGCCTTCCCCACACTCCCCTCCTGTCTGACTTGGTGTGTTCAGCCTTCTCCACACTCTCCTCCTGATCTGCCATAGTGTGAATAGCCTTCTCCACAGCCTCCCACTACCATGAGCTGCCCCTCAATGCCTTCTCAGCCACCATGAGCTGAAACCTTTGGATGTTATGATCAAAACAAAGCTTTTCTCCCTCAAGTACTGCAGGTATAGTGTGAACAACCAGTCTGGTTCTAATATTAGTGGGGCCAGTTTGACTTGGTTCAACTTTGTATTCTAATCTTTCTCATTAGAAATGTATTGCTGAGATATATTTTATTCTTTTTTATATTATACCAAACCTGCAAATGGCAGTGTATACTTTGCACTTTGGGCACAACTAAGTCAAGTGTGCAATTGGTTGGCACCAACCCTGTAAGTAAACCCAGGACCAGGAACGGTGAAGAGGTGGCAAAGGAGCCATGGGATTGGGAATTAAGAGATGGACTCAAGTGCATGTAGGGACAATGACTTGGACATCCCAAAGGAAGCAAAGCCACTTTTAGGGTTCCTAACGGGGTAGATGACAATTCCCAGGATAAGACCCCAACCAAGATCCACCAAACACCCCTGAAAACTGCCTACAACTGCCCTGTTTAGTTTTGTCAGGTAAATTAAAGCACACTCAAATCTCAGCCACTCAGTTGCATTGACCATTCCCCAAGGGCACATTAGTCATGCAGGACCAGAGGCTTCTTACAGAATGTCAGACAGAGCCAGCAGGCTGCGATAAGAGGTCTCCACTTTCATGGGATGAAGTCTCTGATATCTGTACCTGAGGACTTAGCATGCAAAACAAATTGAAATTCTGGCAAGATGATGTGACTTCTTGTCTAACTGAAGATGTGGAACAAGGCAGAGTTTCTTTAAAATCGAGGAGAGGAGGGCCCCCTTCTGATTCTGGTAAACAATCTGTCACCTCACAATCTGGTGGGTGGACCTAGTGAGACAAGGCAGGTCAGCACCCCACATGATCCCTCCCTCCCTCTGGGCCTATGAATGCTCGTGTCTGCACGTCCTTCCTTGCTTCTCTCCCTTCTCTTCAGTGTGGAACAGCCAGGGTTTTCCCTTCCTGGAATGAGAGTCATATCCATGACTTGGGAACCCCTCCACAGCAGATAGACTGCCCTGGTCAAGCTGGACGTGAGGAACGGCAAAGAGCAAACTGCTGGGTGGGCACCACTGATGGGACATCACGCTACACAAGCAGAGAGAGCACGGGACATTTTAGATTAGTCTGTCACTCCGATCTTACAGAGACCAGGAAGAAACACACATGTGTGGGAAGTGCAGGGTAGCGAGGAGGGGCAGGGATTCTTTGAATGCTTTTGACCCAAGACAGAAAAAGAGGAAAGAAGAAATCCAAGAAGGTAGCAGAGTGGAACTCAGGAGAAGTAGAATCTGAGTGGCAGCTGACCTGGTACCAGCTTGTCAACAAAATCATAGTCTTAGAGCAAGGCTATTGCAATGGTTAGTGGTGTCAACCTGACAGCACCCAGAATCACCTGAAAGACAGGGATGTCTGTAGGAGGTTATCTTCACTGCTTTACCTGGCAAGGAGACCACCCACTGGGGGTGTTCTGACTGCACACACACTGAGTGGGCTGAGAGCGCTAGCATGCTCCCTTGTCCTGCTTCCTGGCTGTGCATGTGATGTAACCAGCTGCTTCAAGCCCTTGCTGCCTTGACTTCCCCACCACGATGGGCTGAATGTACACTCAGACTATGTGTGGGCCAGAATGAACCCTTGCTCCGTAAGTTGCTTTTGTTAGAGGAAAGGAAGCTAAGATATCAAAGTAAGAAAAACTGCACACACTGGAGAAAACAGTCGTTCAAGGTCAGCTTCCTTAATTAAATAGTTACAGGGGTCAAGTCAGCTTGGCGGCAGTCTGATGAAGACAACATGATGGCTCTGTGCCGAGGACAAAGGGCAAAGTCATTAGGGCAGAATTAAAATTCTATCTGATGGATTAACCTGAACCTGCTTGCTTAAAGATGTGTCAATAAGATAGGCCTCCCCCTCTCCAGAAGCCTCAGGCAAACCTTATGCTATGGCCATCCCCATATCACCTGCTCTCCTTGGTGGGATCCCCACCTCAGAGACCCTGGCCTGGGCAGAAGCAGCATAGTACGCTCCTGACTGGGGACAGACACAGTAATCGTAGTGTAGGCAGTTCCCCTGCTCCTTACCACTGTCCGGGAGAGCTGGCCCTCCCCACAGGAGTGGGAAGAGAAGCGTGAACAAAGCCACCCACACCACCGTGAGGAGTGTCTCTGACATTGATACACTACACTGATGGGGCCTCTCCCTTCTGCACCCTCTTCCTTATGTGAGGGCTAAAGTTGTGTTTGAAGTTTAAGAAATCTATAGACCAAAAATGCCTCTAACCTATAAGCTCCACTTGCCCAAGGACAGGTAACTTCCTGGAATGCTGGGGGTTGTTGCTCAATAAGATAAGCATTGTGTATTTGCTTCTGTATAGAGACGCCATTGTCCCAACTACACAGGATGGGCTTGCTTCCACACAGGCAGGAAGTACGTCAGGATGTATGCTTGCCCCGGATTGGATGAAGGTGGGAAGGACATAGCCTTGTGGGTTCTGCCTTTATAAGCCTCTGACTAATGTTATCCAGGGCCATACTCTGGGAGTCCCAGGTATGGACCAGGCCAGTGTCCATCATCCTGGTCAGTATTTAATAAAGCATTCTTCAAATTTGGTTCAATAATTATTCTTGACTAGTGGGATTAGCACTTATAGTGTGGCAGGAATCTGCATTTCTGGTGCTTTAGAATGAGGGGACCCTGTGATACCTGCTCCACTCCTTAAGAGGAGAATCTGTCTGGATTCTCTGCCTGTATTTCAGGCCCCACCTCTGGCTTAGGCATACATAGTAGGTGACAGTTGCTCCTGGTGTCTGAAAGCTCTCAAGCTTCCCCCAAAGCCCAGACTGCACTGCTCTGGCTCTTCGCCCTGCCATGATCTCGCCTGTTGATCAGAGCGGTTTTGAACTCTAATAAAAATCCTACAGCAAGAGTGCAACTCACAGAGGCCGCCACTGGCTGTCTGGGCACTCAAGGGCATGAGTTAATAACATTGTCAGAAGAATGTATTTTCTCTGGAGGCATTTCTGAGTTGCTTTTGGAATAATGAGGTTCCAGGCAGGACTCTGGGACCTGAAGGGGAGACTTTGCTCAAGCGCCCTGCTGGAGTAAGATTTAAAGGCCCCTTGATGGAGGCACTTAACTGCCCCCAGGCACAGGGCACAAAGCAAAGCCCTGTCTTAACCCTTCCTGCTTCCCCAAGAGGCCTCAGAAGCTACAGAAAGGAGCACAGGTGAAGCCTGGGCCTGTCCTATTCCCTGTGGCTACAACAAGGGACCACAGCTGGTCCAGCTTTCCCCTCTCTGGTTCTAAACAGATTCATGGTCCTACTGAAGGTGACCCGCGCACATACCCGCTCTTCCCCTCCCCTGACCCAGAACATCCAGCTCCCCAGTGAATTCCAGTCTTATGCTTAAGCAAGCTCAGTGGCTCAGCTAAGCTTCACCAGGGACCAGGGTTTCATAAAGACAGGAAAGAGAAAATTGCCCCAGAGCACAAGCCCTACACTTTGGTCCCAGCAGCTCTCCTGGGGCTGGCAGGGCCGAGGTTGTCCGTGCATGCAGTTTCACAGCCCTGGCCAGCAGCTACAAGGTGAGGGGAGAAGGGCCTTCCTAAAGGGGACTTCTGCAGAAAGAAGGAACTTTCCTCCTTCCTCAGAAGGTTTTCTCGTCCTGAGTGTTGCTTTGGCGGCAGTATTTGCTCTTCTGTGTGCTTACTCACACTCAGGCACAATATTTTACTAATACATTTTGCTGGCATGACTACTTTCCCTGTTATTTTGCAGGCATGACGACCTTCCCTGTTATTTTGCAGGCATGACGACCTTCCCTGTTATTTTGGTCCTCACAACCATCGGCTGTTCTTTAAGCTCTAAGCGCACTTCACAGAAACCCTCTGAACACCCAGGGAACAAGTTTCTGGGCCCTCAGGAACAGAGGACAGGGATGTGTGGGTGGAGCCATTCAGATAAAATCCCCACCCCACCACTTCTTTCTCCTTGCTCTCCTCACTATCCACAATGTCCATCCTTATCCTCCTCCCTAGAATTACATTAGATAGTTTTTATGCTTGTTTCCCCTCTGGCTGCCTCTGCTTGTTTGGTACAGCATGTGGACTCACTAAATGGGATGGAATGGTTGACTAGCCCTATCTACAAATTATTTCAAAATACCTTAGAATTAGTCCAGGAAAACCTAGACATTTAAACCCAAGAGATGGAAGAAAAGAAATTTAATTTACATCCTGATAGAAGCCTGCTTCCCGGAAATCCCACTTTTAGCTTTAGCCTCATCGGTGTGGATGAGTCAAAGCACTTTTGGACAAGTTCCACGCTTGTCTTGCTGGGGTCAATGTGCTCCTGTTTCCTGTCAGGTCTCCGCAAAGACAACTTAACCTGATAAAATCAACACCCGTTTATGGAAATGTAAACAGACTTCTGAAAGGCACACAACTGTAAGTGGAAAATTCATCAGTGAAGATGTTTGATCAAAGTATTTAAGCAAACAGAGGAGATCAGACAGAAAGTCTCCCAAGGAAATCAGCCTGGCCTCTCCTGGAGCCAGCATCTCTTAGAGTCTCTCTAAAAACATCTCTTAGAGTCTTTCAAAAAACAAATGACATACTTGACCTTAGGGGGAAAAAAAGTGAGATTTAAGTAATATGCTATATAGAGTAAAACTTTCTTGTGATGGTGGATACTGGCTGTCAATTCAACAGAAAACCTATCTGTGAGGCACCCCATGCACTGTGTTGAGGTGAAAGGACCCACTCTCAATGTGGACAGCATCATTCTATGGGCTGAAAGCCACAACTGATAAAAACAAGAAAGCGAGTTGAGAATCAGCATTCCTCTTCTCCCCTATCTGTGGATACAGGGGCACCAGATGCCTGCCATCATGACTTTCCTGCCACGAGGAACTATATGCCTTCAAACTGTGAACCCAAATAAAACTCCTTTCTTAAGTTACTGTGCCAGGTATTTTGTCACAATAATGAGAGAAGTAACTCTAAGACACCATGTATCCTTTAGCCATTACAGCAGCAGCAGCAACAGCAGCAGCAGCAGCAGCAGCAACAGTAACAACAGCAGCAGCAACAGCAGCAGCAACAGCAGCAGCAGCAACAGCAACAACAGCAGCAGCAACAGCAGCAGCAACAACAGCAGCAGCAGCAACAATAACAACAGCAGCAACAACAGCAGCAACAGCAACAGCAGCAACAGCAGCAGCAACAGCAGCAGCAGCAGCAACCACATCACTCTGTTAGAAGGAACAGGGTGGATAGCATGGCTCTCAAGGTTAAAAATCTTTGCTATAGGAGCCACCACTGTGACCCTAAGATCTCAGCTAGATCCACCCCAGGGAAAAAGGGGAGAGGAGGTTTTCCACAGGAAATACTCCCCAGCAAGGACAGAAACCCCTTCCCTTGGCTCTTTTCTTTAAAATAAAGTTTATCAGTCACCCTAATGACTTCATCAAAACAAAGAAAAGGCCATCTGATGGCAGAGTTTGGGGCTGTCACTCAATGTGCTAAGCAGCCTGAAAAAGTAAAGGCAAGGCTTGCACTCCCTTGGTGCCTCTGGCTTCCCTTTCCAGGTTCCTTTAAGCATGAAAG
This sequence comes from Ellobius talpinus, assembly GCA_001685095.1. NCBI lineage: Eukaryota > Metazoa > Chordata > Mammalia > Rodentia > Cricetidae > Ellobius > Ellobius talpinus. The sequence continues at coordinate 2,858 of LOJH01042049.1, read as the reverse complement.
ACAAAAGATCAATAATTCCCCAACAAAGAGGACAGGCAAGGTAACTATTGCCATTAAAAATGGCCAAGTGCTTGAAAGGCTAACAAGGGACTCTGAGATAAAGTAGAGCTAACACGTGGGGGCTTCAGTGACAACACAGAGTCCTCATGAGGACAGTCTTTTGGTCTGTCCTTGGTGTGCAACGAGCGCTCCTTACCATGGATTAGCTGCACACTTCTCTGCATTACCCACAGTTGGGGAGTGAGTCTGGCCTGTCATTCAGAGGAAACTCAAGGTGACCAGTGCATACAGGTCAACTGTGACTTTATCTTCAGAAACACAGTCATGGCAGCAGACACGGCTTACCGAACAGACCTGACCTTATTTAATTGCCATCAGAGTGTGAGGTTCGTCTCAACATTCTTACATTTCAAGCAAGAAAAAGAAAGACTGGGAAAAGCTGGGTGATTTTCCCAAGGCAGTTCTTGTCATGCAGGGGTTCTGCCTAGGTGTGGCTTAGAGCCTTGAATCCCAGTGCCCAAGTCACACCCCAGACCTTGTATGTCAGGATCTCTGTGATAGTGTGTGCTTTCAGGCTTCTAGATGGTTCAAAGGTACATTCATGATTGAAGAACACTCAGCTGGCAAGCATTGCCAAGGACTGATTCTGACTCTTGTCCACTGAGAGAACTATCTAGAGGCTTCATAAAATGGTCATCAAATAGCTTTCCTGATGGTATAGGATGGAGAAGGGGAATTCATTTTGGATAATATCCACTTTCCTTATAAATGGGAGTTAAGCAGCCTGAACAAACTACAGAGTGCACGACCCTTTCGAACAGGATTTATGGACAGTCAGAGCCTTATTCTTTTTTGACATGTGTGTTATTTTTGTGCACAATCATGGAGGAGAGAAGAGGATGTCAGGTGTTCTTATTCCCTTGAGACAGGAAAAGACTCTCCCCTAGGTGGGTGTCACTTTATCATCAGGTGGCTTGGGTATAAAGGTTCAAGAAAACAAAAGCAGAATTGTTTGCCTGTCTTTGCTTCTTGCTGGTCAGCACATCTGTCCTTCCGTTTTTGCAGCTGCTAATGCTGCTCCATGCTTCATTGAGCAGCAGCTCTAGGTTGCTGTCAGTACTTCATCACCAGATTGGGATGGCCATGGGCAGACTGTCCTATCTTTCTGTCTCTGTCCCTCTAATTCATTCATCTAGAAGATCCTAACTGATATAGTCCCATGCTACCTCCTGGAACTCATAGCAAGAACATTGACTCTCCAAGGGCATTTCAAACCTTCTCTATTCAGACAGACAGATCCTGCTGCCAATTCCAAAGAACACTCCAGTTAATAGTCCTAATTTTCTAAGGCAAAAATCATTGAATTGAATTGAAATGTCTTCCTCTGGCTGCTAGGTGGAACAGAACATCCCATCTTCCTGGTTTTTCCCGTCATGGGGCAACGGATGGAAGGCAATTTTCCCTGTGAAAATGCCCACTTTTCTGAGGATGGGTGTCTTCCTGGCCATGCTCACTCAGATATCTTGGCTGAGACATCAAAGTTTGCTAATCGCAGCCATCAGCTCATCGATTAACTCTCTTCCAGGGTAGATCATGGTTCCTAACAGCATTCTAGCCTCCCTGTCTAACAGTCACACTCACAAAGCCTCTAGACAACAGGTTCCTACTGCTGTAGCCAACTCTTTAGAGCATTCATTCAGGATATTTAGACATTCACCCAGGAAATTTTCCCTGAGCCTCATCTCTATGCTACCTGAAACATTTGACCTGGGTTTGGTCAGGAAAGCCTATCACCACCTCTGTCTATAGACTGAGTGCCTTCTCATCCTTCATGAACTAGGGCAAGTGCCAAGCTCTCTGTGAGGTCTTCCTCGCTCGTCCGGGCTATATGTATCTAGCGGACAGGTGGCTTTTTTTCATTTTCTGTCCAGTGTTTGACAGGAAGATGTGCTCTGCACCTCCTCTTTACACAGGGGTGCCAGAGAGAAGCAACTCAGCAACAGTTCAGAACTGTGTCTATGTATCTTTGTGTGGAAGGCAGAGGATCCTTGGTCCAGGCTGCAAGTGCTGAACACATAGGATTCTGGTACCAGCTCCTGATAAGCCAACAATCACTGGGGTGTAGCTTCTACAGAAGACGTGGGTGTGATTCACCAGGAACAGTCACAGAAAGCAAAAACAAAGAAAGAGAGGCCCAGGGACAACCAGTCACAAGCCACGGCTCTAGAAAGAGCAGGCTCAGATGCCTGTAGCAGTTCATGAAGAGGATGGAGGGAACCTTGCCAGCTGATCTGAGTGCAGATGTATCAGGAACCTTTGGCAGGAGTGTAATGAATCATGCCAAGCAGCCCAGCCTAGTTAGATCTGGCTCTGGAAGGGCCAAGGTCAGCTCAAGTCCAAATACACAACAAGAAGGGGCATACTTTTCTATGACTGGAGCCCTAAACCTTCTATTCAAAACAGGAACATAAAGTTATCATAATGACAGAACCTTTAGTTACATATGGGGAGATTAAGGAAACAGCTTGGACAAAATCTGCTTATGTACTGCAGTGAACCCCAAATAGCCAGTCAAGGGCAAAACAAGCCTAACTGTTCAGGACCACGGACAGTACTGGGCAGCTACAGGTGAGAACCATTTTTCTTAACTCATTTTAAACTGCAGCCCCAGAGCTGTTCCTTAATCTAGTGGGAGGGGAAAGAGCATGGAGACACGTCCCGTGTCCTCCACTGTGGGTGTAGAGAGGAGCCCTGGTAAACTGAGGCAGCAGAGGTGTCCTAGTTAGACTTACCATTGATGTGATGAAGAATAACAAAAAGTTTGAAGAAATGAGTAAATCCATAAAAGATACCCTAGG
>LOJH01042048.1:4003-14275 GCA_001685095.1 Ellobius talpinus | reverse complement strand
CTACTTCATGTACTGGCTGTGTGGGAGCCTTGTGTGTTTGGATGCTCACCTTCCAAGACCTCGATGGAGGGGGGAGGACTTTGGACTTCCCACAGAGCAGGGAACCCTGACTGCTCTTTGGACTAGAAAGGAAGGGGGAGGGGGGATCAGAGGATGGGGAGGGAATTGGAAGGAGGGGAGGAAGTAGAAATTTTTTAATAATAATAATAAGTAATAAAAAGAAAAAAATTCAAATATTTGAGCACATAAGGGTCGTTCACTTTCAAAACAATGCCTTCTACTTCTGGGCCCCTAGATGGTTTTAACCCTAGCAAATATATTTATACAAACTTCAAAATTGCACACCAAATTTCATTTAGTCCAACTTAAAAGTCTTCATAGTATTACACAATCACAACAGAGCTTAAAAGTTATTTTCTGAGACAAGGAGTTGTCTTGCAACTCCCTGTAAAATCAAAATCAAAAACCAAATTGTATACACTTAGTGGCACCTAATATATATTAACATTGCAAAAGAAAGGAATACGGATGCAATGAGGAAATACTGGACCAAAGAAAGACCAAAACACAGCAAGGCAAACACCAATTCCTCAGAGTACAGTATCTCTACCAATTCCTCAGAAACTGTATCTCTGATATCTAAGAGCTTCAACAGCTATTCCCCTTTAGCTTTACTGGTTGTAACACACTTCAATCTCTCTTTGACTCCTTCCACTCCTTCTATGCCTCTCTCCTTGGCAGATAATACATTGATCTGATATCTCCAAAATCTTAAGGTCCCCAATGCAATCCAGACCTCAGCTTCACAATTTTACACAATGTCCTATAAATGTCTACACTGAAGGGTATCCTTCTCACATTCCTGGCTTCAGTAGTTTTCCATATTTGTGGAAGAAGACCACAGGCTCTCTACTCCTGTATCCTTCTTTCTTCTAAAGGCACATCCACTTGGCTGGTGATGCCAAAGTCCACTGCTTGCTTTGGATGGAGCCTGACCACCTCGTGAATTACATTGGTATAAGTTTTGGTGTATTGCTTTCCTTTGCTATAAATGATTTTATTTCATTCCTTGGTTGTTTTCTTTTAACATGCTGAATGCTTAGAAAAGTGGGGTCTTTTTGAGGGGACTATTCCCTTTATCCTAGTCTTTATCAAGCTTCTCCTTATCTCTTTCAGCCCAAACCTTGGGATAATAAATTCCCTGCTGCTCTTTTTCTCCACAAAATGTATATTTTGTATTTCTTTTTGACTTGTTTTCTCATTTATGCTGTGGAACTGCATAAGAATGATTTATAGTAAGTCTTCTGGAAAGTAAATGGTAGATTGTCTTGAAACCCTTACTACAAATGGAAGTCTTTCAAAACTGTTTCGATTAGTTTCAAAACAAGGATAAAAACAACCATATTCTTGCAATTATATCACAAGAATTTCCTCCTTTTAAATATTATTGTTGCCCTCTGAAACCTCTTGAGCTTAGCCTACATAGGCCACATTGCTCTCAGCACCACTGTCTTTGAGTAAATAAGGAAAAGCATTTTTATTAACAGATGATTAGACATACTGAAATCATACATAGGAGAACTGAAAGTAAAAGAAATCAAAACAAAATGATGCACAGAAGAAGTAATTAATGCTGATCAGTGAGAAATGATGGTGATATAACATATCTCTAATTTAACTCATGCAAAAAGAGGGATCAAGGAAATAAATAAAACAATATCTAAAATAAGAAAGCTCTAAAAATTCTAAAAGTAACATCAAAATCATTCTGTATACTGGAGGAACAGCTTCTTAATCATATTGTAAATAATCAAGTTATTTAAAAGCATATATTATGAGAAAAGTTTAATAAAATATTAAAAAAGATCATCAAAGTGAAGGAATAGTTGCAACAAGAAGAAAACACAATGGAACTTAGGATGTGGAAGAAATTGTGAAAGAAGAGTTCTAGATTAAATGAAGGCAAATAAGACATCTTAAAATTAGTCAAAACATATTTAAACTGTTGTAAAATCTTTCATTCTCATGTTTTGGCAGATATATTCTCATGTATACAAAATACCTTCATTTTGCAAAAAATCTTATCTTATTAAATATTTTATTTTAATTTTAATAGGCTTAAAACTAGAGCAAAGATAAATACTCAAGATACATAATACAGTATGAAAAAATTGCATGAGAAATAATGAAGGAAATTCAAATTAATATGTTATAGATAAAACAGTATGACTGATCATCTATTAAAAGAAAAAAATAAAAATATAATTAAAATTAAAAACCTTAAGCAGCAATTAAACTGAAAAACATCAAAGTAGATCTGCAGACCTGAAATTCATCTTGTCAAGAGTTGATATGAGTGATGTCACTCATTATGATTTAGAATAAAAGATTCCTATTGCTCTTTATCACAAGTCTTAGGAATAATGATAACTTGGAAATGTTAGGATGACAGTAATAAGTTTTAATTAAAATAAAATACATGCTTTTTTCAAAGTTAAAAATACTTGCAGAATAAAAAAATTAACCTAAATACTAATGAAGATACATAATAAAATTTCCACAAGAAATGTAGATATATCTTCCTATACAGCTAAAATGTACTAGACCATTAAAGTGTGATATTTATGAGACATAAGCATTCTGAGAAATAGAACAATGTTTCCCAAAACATTTTATGTACCAGTAATATACTATAGTTAAACTCCACAAATGTAAATATCGAATTGTGGGGGCCCACAGAAGTGGATCTGTTCCACTTTGACTAAGAATCAAAGAGTTCAGACCTATTCTTGTTCCCTCAAGGGTATAAGACAAGATGTTTTGACCTAAGATATGGTTACAGGATGCTTTGCCTAGGCAAAAGGATATGTTGACCTATGGTGTGATGTTTGGGGATGTGTGGAGAAAATTACTTTGTTTGTTCTTTGTATCATGGTAAGGAAATCTATTGCCTTCCCCTCTTTTTTGATTCAGGCATATAAGAACCATGAATAATAAATTTGAGGCAAATCACAGTATTCACTTGATGTCCTCCCGACTCTATCTGTTGTCTTTGTCTATTCTTAATCCTACCACCTCTCTCCAAGTACAGATGAACAAATTGGGGAACCCCCAAGAAATGATGCCCAAAAGGGGGCCAGAGTATAGGGGTCGTACTGATGGATGGACATCACAAATAAAGGACACCTTCTAAGTCATAAGTGAGCTCTCTGGGGAAAACAGTAAAAGTGAAGGTGTGGTGAATAACTCAGGAGTAAAACTGCAAATAAATTTGTAAATACAGAGCAGAAAAACAGAAGTCAGCTCTCCGTACAATTGCTGGGGTATGTTTGAAAGGCCAGAGGAGCTCAGGTAAAGCAGCAATTGGTACAGAAAATATTTAGAATTTGTAAATATTTAAAAAATTTTCCCCCTGACACCGTGGCCACCCACATGCTTTCCCTGTTCTGCTGAGGGATCATCAAGCCACCATGGAGAGCACAGCTTTATCCCTGTCAGTACAACAGGCAATGGCAAGTTGAAGTCTCTGGGTGTTCAGTCCCCAGCAGAGTAACTAAGCCATGGAGAGTGCAACTTCTCTGCCGTCACTGTAGCCCAGAGCAAAGCAGTAGGCCATGACCTCTGGAGCTGCTGTCCTGCTTGGTCCCAGCAGCGAGCCTATAAAGCAACAGACCTGCAGTTAAATTTTGATACAGCAGCCTATCCCCAAATCAATGCAGGTGCCTAGAAGACATAAAATAAGCCTCCGCCCTCTGGAGAGCAGACTGAGGACTTATCTAAAATAAGGCAGGGACCTGATGAGTTGTTTCAGGACTTTGTCTCCAGGCTGATGCACATTAATTGGGGATACAGAAGATGGACTTTGGATTGTTAAACAGCTACCCTACGAGAATGCTAATGCTGTATGCTGGGCTGTTTTGAGACTTTTTTAGAAAGAAAGGTGACATCTCTGATTATATTCAAATTTGGTCAGACTTTATACCATTGTATACTCAGGAGCTGGCTATGGCTGTTGCTTTTCAGGAAAAAACGGTAAAAGATGTTCTCTCCCACCAAGGGAATCAAGGCCCAGAGAGAAGGACTGTATGATTTCCTGCAAGTTATATTGGATGCGGTCATATGAGACAGTGGATCAGACAGTATCCTGTTAGGTGAGTAAGCCTAGGAGCAAGAAGGGAACCAGGACCATGACTGAGATACAAGAGTTGGAAAGCACTGGGCTAATGAATGCAGGTCAAAGGAGGTTGCTCAGGGGAATTCCCTTTGTTGGAAAGGAGCAGAGAGCCCATCCCAGGTCCCCAAATAGATTCTTGAGGTAACCTGGCAGTCTGTCCCCTTGCAAGGAAATCCTTTCAAAACTTTTATAGAGCAACCTCGGGCAATGCAGGGCTAGATCTCTGTTCAGCTGTCTACATGTTTTGACTCCTGAAACGGGGATGTTTATGTGTTTGGCTAAAGGCATTGCAGGGTTATTATTGGAAAGAAGTAGCAGTACTATACAGGGAATCTTTGTTGCTCCAGAGGTAAACGACCCTGATTTTGAAGGACAAATCGAGGTTATGACTCACCTAACCTAATTTCTGTGGTAAAGACAGGCCAGAGACTGGCACAATTGATTTTACTTCCCCAAGTGCAAACAAAAAATGCAGTTAAAAGAGGTAAGAGAGGAGAATCTGGGTTCGGTTCATCAGATTCATATTGGTTACAACCCATAGGTTCCCAGCGCCCAGAACTGACTTTGTTTATAAATGTAAAGGAGATTTTTCTGGCTTTCTAGATTCAGGTGGAGATGTATCTATTATTTGCTTGTCAATTACTTCAACGTGGTCAAAGATGCAGATTATTACACAACTGGAAGGGACTGGTAACAACCGAGAAAATTATATATGGATATATGAACACATATGTGTAGAATGAAACAGATACAAAGTACTTAACCACATATTAGCAAACATATGATGACAATATACCAGAAAAATAGAATGTGATAAAAAGAGTTAACAAAAGTAAGGTAACAATGGATTTAGTGTTTATTTGTCTCAAAATATTTAAAAATTTAGGTTAATATTATATGAAAAAGGAAATACATGACATGGAATTGCAAAGAATAAAAAAGGGTATTGTATATACTATGAATTATTATTTTAGAAATTATAAGGTATATTGTAAGTCTCATTTATTACAATAGTAAATTTAGAATAGTAATATAGAGGAACATTTTATAACATGAATTATATTCATATTAATGTAGTTTTATGTTTGATTGAAAATAAGCTACAATGTGGTAAGATTTTTTTGGATGTTGCCTGATTGTGTTTTGCATTGTCTTTTTTAAATTTTATTTTAAAAAATCTTTTCTCATTCTACATAGCAATCCCAGTTCCCACTCTCTCCCCTCCTCCTTTCACCCCAACTTCTTCCCACTCCACCTCCCATCCACTCCTCAGAGAGGGTAAGGCTTCCCGTGTAGAGTCAACAAAGCCTAGCACATCGCTTTGAGGAAGAACAAAGACCCTCCACATTATATCTAGGCTGAGCAATGCATCCCTCCAACAAAATGGCATCCACAAAAAAAAAACAAGCAGTAGGGATAAAACCTGGTTTCACTGCCAGTGGCCCTGTAGTCTACCCCATCTATACAACTGTCACCAACATTCAGAGGACCTAGTTTGGTCCTATGCTGGTTCATTGGTTCATTCCCCATAAGGCTGGAGTTGGTAGGCTCCTATTAGATCAGGTATGTCTTTATGATGCTTCTAGAAACTGAAGTTTTGTAAGAATGGATTTTTATTGAAGTGGGATATTGTATTTCTAGATGCACACCAGTCCCTTTGACCAATTATGGAAGCCATATAATATTTTCATCTATACTTCACTTAGCCTAAGGTGTCTAGGCAAGCCTGCTTTTAATGTCTGAGTTCATCTTATTATCAATGATGTGACATTATGCCATTGTATTTACACAGCTCAGAAATATGTATCTTATTAAGTTTTTGATGAAGAAAAAAGAGTTGGTAACCTTTCCTCCATGACCAGATGCTTTAATTCATAAATATTATCATGACAGTAGTAGTGATGTTCTCTCAAGAATTAATGCAATAGTACCAAATGTTTTCTCAGAGAAAAAGTTTTAGTATTATAGATATTCTATGCCCTTAAATATTTTTCAACAGGGAAATCAAAACAGAATAAAAGAAATAAATTTGTCACCTTCATCAGGTTTCTTAGCATACAGTAATAAAATAAATTTTAAAAAGATAGAAAATTAACATTGCAATATGAACCCTCCAGTAATACTGCACTAGGAAGCAAATTGAAATTGAAATGAGGTCATTCAAAAAAGTTCTATCAATGGTCTCTATATATACTTCTTAAGAGTAATTGTCAAATATAGGAAACAAGTATTTGAAATATTTTTCTTGAATACTTTTTCAAATCATATTATTATCTAATATATATATATATATAAACTGCTTTGTGCATGTAAAATAATATTGTTCGTTTTATCCATATCTTAAAAATTATCAGTTGTAGTACAATAGTACATGATCCTTCTTATAACTTCAGAAATCAATCATAAATATTTACTAAATAAGAATTGTGAAGCTGCATTTAAAATTAAATAAGTAAGAATATGTATCTAAGATCTATTAAAACCAGTTAAAATTGAAAGAAGAAAAGCTAAAAGATTTATAACTAAAAGCACATATTGTATTTTTAATTTTATAGTTTCACACATCAAAATTAAATATAAAATATACATGTTGCCAATGTCTTAAATAATATATTTAGTGGAAAATGTGACTTTTTTACAAGACAAACATATTACAAAGTATTTCCAAAGACCACAGAATATTGAGCAGCCACAGCAAAGTCCAATTCAGATAAAAAATCATGTCACCCTCTCATTCTCTATAGAAAATTATTTGACTAATATATAAAAATCATAGTATTAAATATTTTCTTCCATGAATTATAAAAATATGTTAGCAATATTTACTGATTATATATCATTTAAGTTGCCTAATATGTCTCCTTTCTTAGAAAAATATTGAAGCTGTTTCTGTACTGTTATATCTGATTTCTTTTAAGGTTCACCCTTTTATAAAAATCTCTATATCTGAAGCTATTCATTTAAAAAGGTCATTGAAAATGCATAACATATTCCCTTCGAAGCCACCTTCCTCTCATCTTAAGAAATTGATATAAAGGGCATTTTGGAAAGAAGCCGTCGATTGTTCTGAGATGCACCTCTTCTTTAAGGTGCTAGAGAATGACCTTGAAAAATATTTTAAGAATAAGATGCATGAATTTTAACAGAAGAAAAGATTTTTAAGATGTAGTAGATTACCATGGTGATTGCCTTTTGAGATATCATCCTGGGAAGGATTCTGTAAGCACTAGTGTTCATTTAAAAGGGTAAAAAATTGAAAAGTTTAATAATCTTTCTTAAGTAGACCTTAAAAGTAGAGCAGAGACAAATATAATTCAAATTGTAGCAATGTTTCAATTGGCCCAAACTTTGTTCTATGTATATGTAGTCCCATATGCCTGTGCATGTATGGTAATTTTATTATATAGTGACACCAAATCTCTACTAATAATATGTTTCAATGTAGATCAATTTCATTGTAATATCAAGCATTTATTGGGTTTACTGAGTATTAAATTTGATATAATACAACTGATGTTAGGAAGTCTCAAGATATAGTTGCACAAGCAAGACATGCATAATGACCACACAAGTATGCTCAATATGCCAATATGAATAGGGAAAAATCTCACAAGGTTCCACCCTAGATGAAGAGTGATGAGACAAGCAATCAAGGACTAATGAGAGAAATAGAATTAGTACTCTCCAGTGGGTACCCTGATCTAGTGTGTACCCAGATAGGCCATCCAACTCAAAGTCCTCATGCACAAACACTAATACATATAAACAAAATTAAATGGATTCAGTAGAAAAATTTCAAGATACAGATATAAATATTTAACTATATATGTATGTTTATATTTGTATTTTATATACATATATATAATTTATACACATAATAATAATTATAAGAGAGTCACAAACTCAAGAGTCAATAGCAAAGAATAAGGAGAGTTGGAAGGTAGAAAATGATGGGTTGAAATAATGTTAATATACAGGCATACAATTATTTTATTTTCAAATTAATACTGAAAATAAAAATTTTAAGTTGAAATTGAAACTAAAGTGAGTAATTTCAGAAATTTGGTCTCTTTAAATATTATTTTTCTTTCATAGAAGAAGTAAATTACCGAGTTAGGAAAACTTGATGTGGTATTAAATGTTTTGGGTTTGAAATGTTAATCTGAAATTTAATAACTTGCTGAAATTTGGTAAAAAATTTATATTTATTTGTGTTTTTTCAGCTCTAGAATGGAGATGCTCACAGAATAAGTCACAGAAGGGCTATGGTGTTGATGGATATGCAGTACAAAATGTAGTAACTCTCAAATCATTCTCAGTGTTTAGCAGGTGTCAGTGATCTCATCACCATTTAAAGACATTTGATTTCATGAAGACAAATTATATATCATAAAGATTTTTAAATATATTTTTTCAGAAAGTGAGCAATCAAGTAACTAGTCTATTCATTGAATTTTAAGAATGTTAGGGTTAATGAATTCATATACTATTCAGTGTCATGGAAGACACATGGAAGGCAGAAAAATATATTTTCCTTAGACTATATTAACATTAGTAAGAAACAGATATGGATTATAGAAGAATGATGATAACTCATTTAGTCTGATTCAGAGTCAATCCCATTTTGCTTAAGATATATATTCTAGATTATCTAAGAATATGAATAAAACAGTTATTGTGTATTTAAAATGAAAATGAAATAATAAGAAAGATTCAAAACAATATTATTGAGGAGATAATATAAACATCACACACACACACATACATATATATATATATATATATCAAAACATACAAGGATTAACCAATTACCAATTTTATACATAACTCTATCTTAGGTTTTATTATTAGACCTGTTAAGCCCAAAGGTAGCAGTAACATTGTGCATACCTTGATGGTAATCAATACTTGTCTAATTGTACTTAAAACCTTCCCAACAAGATGAAAACATTTACAGTATTGGAAATCTAGACAACTAATTAGGCCTAGTGAAAACACGGATTCTGGAGGAGAACTTAAAACCACCAGTTTATTAAGCCAGCACTCTCCCTAAATATATTCTATATATTTGTCTCAAGGTCTACAGATAATTATAGTTATCGCTACTCATCAATAAAATTTCTCTTTGAAAGGACAAAGTACTTTAGGGAAAACCACAGTCTTTCACAATTCAGTGCTGTAGAATATAGTCCTCATGGATACATCTACAAAACCCTTCTTGAGGATAAGGCCCTGTGAACCTCATGGAAGATGGGGTACAGCTTGTGAGAGCTAGAGGATCTTGATGTTTGCTGTGAGACTGTGTCTCCTATCAATGTCAGAAGTTACACTCACAAAGTCTCACCAACATGACTGCCTAAATATGAGCTGAAGAAGACACCAATAGACTTGTTAAATGGAATGGAAATTCCACAAGACCTCAAATATACATAAAAACTACAGGTAACAAATAAATGATGAGAGTGGATGAAATAATCCTCCTCATGACAGAGCATATAAATTGCTTACCCAACACCAAATTGTCAGAATTGAAAACATAAATGCAAGTAGCAATATGAAGACTGAAGTAATTGGATTTAAATATTTAGAAACATTTATAAATGTGTGTGTGTATACACATGTATGAAGGGTGCTCTTAACTGACAACAGGACACCATTTCAAAAGACAACATACACAGCTCATTGAACATAGTGAGGTATTACTGTTTCCTGCATGGAGCATTCACCTCTATAATACTCAAGTCTCTTTGGAATGAGAAGCTTCTCTCCAGACTATATAAAAAGAAACCTGGACACCAACTCAGCCAAGAAACACTCAAGCTGCATTCCAGCTGCCTGAAAGACCGGCATCAGCAATGGTGGCACAAAATTTTTGGCTGTGGAGCACAACTGTTTGATTTAACTTGAAGCCTATATCATGAGAAGGAGCTCATTTCCTACATTGCATGGATGTCTAGGAACTGAAGAATGTATAAGTCAAAGACCTAGTGTAGAACCAACCACTACTGTCTAGGAAGAAAAATGAAATTGAAATTGAGAGAGAGAGAGGAAGAAGAAGAAAGAAGAAGAAGAAGAAGAAGAAGAAGAAGAAGAAGAAG
>LOJH01042046.1:0-14276 GCA_001685095.1 Ellobius talpinus | reverse complement strand
TAAATTTTGAAGTCAAGATACCTTTAAAATATGGTTAAGCTTAGCAGCCCATACAATGAAATGTCTCTCTGTAGCTAGCTCATTCACAGTCAAAAACTTCAAAGGAAATACAATAATAAACATAATCTAGACTCTCTGTGTATTTTCCATCTTTATGCAGCTTTTTTCTTTATTCCTTTAATCCATGACTATCTGTACTCTGTCTCTTTAAAGACTTTATATTTTAAACTATTTACTTTTTTATAACTATCTACATTTTTTTATTTCTCTCTCCCAAGTTTGTGTATGTTTATCCAACACCATGACCCATTTAGAGGTCTTTTTCATCTGAATCTCTTTATTTCGTATATGTAATCCTTAACTGACCAGGTCCACTTTTTTTTAATGCTAAGCAGGCATGAGTAGAAATAACTCTGCACTCCCACCTCTTGCTCTTTCTAGTCCAACATGGTGGAGACATGTTCACTGTTTCTGAGAGCCAGGAACATTTTAGGCAAACTGTGGGTCTATGTTGCCATTAAGCAAGTTGTAGCACTCTACTCACAAACCCCATTTAAATACTCTGTAGTCAGACCTTCCAAAAGAGTCAGAGCCATTTGAGCTGGAAAACCAAGATAATACTGTTTTTGAAGAACTCATGCAATTTTTTTATTGTACCTATTTTAAAGGAGCCACAACAGCCCACCCCCTGCAAAAAAAATTGTGACTACCAAGAAATTGCACTAAACTCTGTTTATTTTGTGTCTAGAATTTCTTTTTAAGGTCTCTTCAGTTTTTAAGTGGATTTAGTTGGTCATGTTGGAGCCAATTTGTTGGGTGAGGCTGCTTGCTCATTTCCTGGCTGTACAGACTCCTGAAATAATCACACAGAAATCTGTATCAATTGCAATACTGTTTGGCCAATAGCTTAAGCATATTTCTGGCTTACTCTTTTATCCTAAACTAACCCATCTTTATTAATCTGTGTATCACCATGTGGCTTACCTTACTGGGTAAAGTTCTGTCCCTGGCATGTCTGTCTCCTATGGGTGGCTACATGACTTCTCTTTGACTCTGCCTTTTTTCCTCCTAGCATTCAGTTTAGTTTTCCTTGCCTAGTTCTATTCTGCCTTGTGCAGGCCCAAAGCAGCTTCTTTATTAAACCAATGGTAATAAAACATATTCACAGCAAACAGAGGGGAATCCCACATCAATCTATGAGATCAATTTTAAAGATCTTTACAAATCTGAAGCACCCATGGTTAACATAGCTTTAAATGTGGCTTTTTGTTTAGTCAATACCAGTACAATTAAACTTTTAGTTGCCTGGCATTCTGAACTAATGCCTGTGAAGATGCTTTCTGTTCTAGTTGGTAATAACCAGGATTACCACCAGATTTATTTCATACTAAGTTTTTTATATAACTTTAAGATCTATAAATACTTCTCATTTCTTTAAGGTCTGCTGCTTTGGAATTCCCAATATCCAGGGCATTTGCTATTGTTACAGATCTCCTAGATGATTGCTTTGTCTATAGAACTACTCCTAAAGGTAATAAACTTGGAGCAATTTTGACAACACAAACACATTCACTTTTCAGTTTATTTTATTTGATTCTTTTGAGAATTTCATGTTTGAGTTCTGTATTTTCATCATTTCCACATCCTCTATTTTGCCTCTCCAACTTCTTTAAAACCTGATTCTAACAACTATCTCTACAAATTAATTCAATTTCAGAATAAGATGTTCTAAGAGCACAGATACAAATACAGACAAAAATGAAGATATTAATGTTAACCCAAAATGATCAAGGGAAAGAGCTTATATTTAGCCTATGATGTAAAGGACAGCCAACATTTAATTAAGACCCAAGTTCAGGAAAAAAATAAAATAAAATAAATGAAATTTTTTTGTACATTTTGACAGGACACCATGGTTCCTGCTGTCACTTGTTTTCAGAGTGTGTAGAAATATAGCAAAGGGAAGCATGATTAGGTTATAGTTTATGGAGAGCCCTGACCAAGACTTGTTCATAAGTTAAGATGCTATGCTGTTGTCTTCAGAGAATCAATAGATATCCAGAGGAAAATAAGATTAATTCTAAATTTTCAGATTACAGTTTTCAAGGGATAAAATTCTACCCCTGTTTTCTCAGGATTTCCAGGTAGGCCTGAAAATTAAGTAAGTATAAATCAGATTAATAGAAGAGAGGTGCATAGGTTGTTAAGTCTGTGTGGGAGCTCCACAGGAAGTGAAGTTCCAGAGAAATAATTAGAGTCAAATAATAATATTTTAATGTGAACTAAGAGAGCCAGTTCTGAACAAGCAACTGCAATGTTTGGGCAGTCTAATAATAGTAGAGTTATTTTCAACTTCACTGGAAATATTCTCAGCCTCGATTCCCTTCGCACATCTGCTTGAAGAAGTGTTTTTATCTCCTAGTATAGGAAGGATGACACATGAGAGTTTATAGAAGAATTTAATCACCTTCTATTAGTGAAAAAAGGAGGAGATTTAATTGCTCTTGTATTTCCAACTGTTATTTAACTGTCTTTTGTTCAAAATCATCCTAGCAACAAGTGTCTGTTGAATATGGTGGCCTATTCTTCTGCCCAGTGATGTTTTCACATGACTTACATTCACATTTTTTATTTTAGTATTTTAACTTTTTTCACATTTTAAAAATTTCTAGTAAAAGACTCTGTTTAATGTTTCGTAGTAGGTTGTAACACACTTAAAACCACCCTTAAAATTTTTATTATAAAATGGTACATAGATTCAAATTTATTTTGGCTATCATGTGTAATGCTAAATCAGAGGAATATTCTGATATTTGAAATGTATTCTTCAACTCTGTACAAGAAAAATCCTTAAGAAAGAGTATGGGTTTGAAGTTTTCAATGACAAAACACATCCAATTACTGTCAGTAATCAGAAATATAAATTATCCTATGAAGAAGTTGACATAAGACTTTATCTTTAGGGATTTTGCACCAAAAACATTTAAATATTAGGGAAAATTTCTTAAAAAACAAATTTGTTAGTTAGACTTCCACAGATTTTTAAAATCTGGAGTATATGTGTGTGTGTTGGTTGGTTGTGTGTGTATGTGTGGCATATGTATGTGTGTGGTGTGTATGTGTTGGTTGCATGTGTGTTGGTTATGTATGTGTGTGGTGTATGGATATATGTGTGTGTAACTGTCAGTGGGATGGCTGTCTTGGTCACTGGTTTCATCACACTGTGATATTGCTTTAGAAACTTTGTTTTAGGAGATGCAACAAGTGTGATAAAGATTAAGAAATGTTCAAATTTAATATTTAAGTTCTGCAGTAGAAAGATTAAAATAGTTATTTTAGAAACATTTAACCAACTGTAAAAGGAAATGTAGACAGGATATTCCAGGTATTCAAGTATGATCCTCTGTTTATTCTATCTGCAACAGAAAAACTAGCCTATGAAATTATAAGAAAGGAAAGTCACATGAAGCGATGCCTAAGCTCCCATGAAATTGCCCTTCCAAACAATGTGATGTTTCTTAAGTACAACCAGATCAGGGTGGGGTAAGGCAGCAAAACAGGTTTTCAACAGTGGGGATGAATAAAGTTTAAAAGGCTTTGCATTGAGATTAAATTAAAACCTGTCTATAAGGAAAACAGATACCTGGAATTACAATAAGCTCATCTCTAAGTTATCAATGTGAAGACACTGCCTTAGTTAGGGTTACTCTTGCTGTGTTCAAACACCATGACCAAAGCAACTTAGGGAAGAAAGAGTTAAGTTGGCTTACACTTCCATATCATCAAAGGAAATCGGAACAGGTCGTCAAACAGGGCAGGAACCTGGAGGTAGGACCTGATTGATGCAGAGGCCATGGAGGTATGCTTCTCACTAACTTGCTTCCCATGAAATTTCAGCCTGCTTTCTTATAGAACCAGGACCATCTGCACAGGAATGGTACCATCTACAATGGGCTGGGCCCTCCCTCCTCAATCTTCAATTAAGAAAATATTATACAGACTTGCCTACAGCTTTGTCTTAAAGAAGCATATTCTCAATTGAGGCGTCCTCTTATCTGATGGCTCTAGTTAGTGTTAGTTACTGACATAAAACTAGCCAGGATGATAACATTCCTGAACATTTACAGAGCTGTAAATGAGTAAACCATAGATATGAAGTTTATATAACTGTAAACACAAATTTGATAATCACAAACTTGTAAATTTTTGCTCTAAAAATTATCACGCTTTATCAAAAGCTAAACATTTTAAGACATATTTTCCCCCTTCAACAAAGTTCACCAAATTCTTCATGTGACTTGCTTATCTACTTTTCTATCTTCTATTTTCTTCCTTCATGAATGTTTTAGTATTAGTTGTATGCTAGAAACTATTTCAAAGGCTATTCCTGTAAATGGTGGTTGTATGTAGATAATTCTAATAAACACATAATCAATGTTAAAGGAGTCTGAGGAGATGGCTTGGTGGGGAAGAATGGTTGTTGTGCAAGCATGAAGGCATGAGTTCGAGTCCTCAGCACTCATAAAATAAAACAGGCATAGCTCCATGTGCACAAGAATCTTCGTATACTGTGTGTTAGCAAGGGAATGTGGGACAGGACAATTCCTGAAGCTTGCTGGTTAATGAGGGACCTTGAGTCAAGAGACTAAGACAGGATGATGGAGCAAGTCTCCTGACCTCTTCCTCTGGTCTCCACATGGGAATACATATTTTCACACACACACAAGTGCTCACATTTCACACATATACATACCATGCAAATACATCACACACAATTTAAATTTTATTAAAGGTAAAACAAAACAAAGAGCAGTAGAAAATATTAATAGTATAAAGAAACAATTAAACTCTTGCCTTTAGGGAGATTATCTAGTATAGATAGGCAAGAAGACCTAATGCCCTGCTATAAACACTAGGTAGAATAATTACAACAGCTGTAGGAATTTGGGGAACTTGTAAAAGAAAAATTTATTCTCTAAAAAGAGGCTGCTCTGATTGAGCTGTGTTGTATATGACATTTGGAAAAAGATGTCCCCACTTGAACTGAGTGGAAAGAATTAGATCACACAGGCCAATTGAGAGAGGGAGTGAGTTTTCATGAAAGCATACAAATATAAGGTGACATGATCATGTCAAAAGCAAATACTGTCAGCATGACTTGATACAGGATGCTGATGGATTGTCAGAGTGGAGTTTAGGGAGTCTGAAGGAGAACATAGTAAAGTCACTGTATCCTGCTGAAACACAGTTTGTTGACTTCTCGTCACACTCAGTGTCCCCATTTTTCAGTGCGGCATCTACACATTACAAATTGTTTTGTAGCCATTCTCTGCCTGCCACTGAGATGCCTCTTACTCCCTAGAGCTACCTCCTGCTTTCAACCTTCTTGTCTGCCTCTTATGCCATCTACATAATTTTAATATTCTATTGATGTCGAAGGCCACATGTAATAAATTCCTTTTTATTACCTCTTTTTGTTTCTTCATGATATAGTTTCAGTTTTACTTATCTGTGAAGCCCTTTGCATGCATGTGGTCATAGTACACAACAGACAACTATATTGTTGACAATTTTCCATGGGGCATGGGACACGAAATCCTGTTTCCAGCTTCCCACATAACCTGCAGACTCTGAGTGAGAATTCACCATAGCAGAGGCATGTACTTCTCACTAGTCTATTCTGATCTCATTTCTTCCTGAAACTTCCACAGTTCCCCAGAGGAGAGAAGGACAGGTTTTCTCTTGTTTCTTACAGCAAAGATTTACTTTAGTAAGATGTCGTAGGAGGGTCAAAACTTCACCTTGATTTTTTGAGGGTAGCAAATGGACTAGAGAATTATGTTGACCAAAGACAAGTAGGAAAAAAAGTATACAAATTTTATTTAAGTTTGTGTTACACAACAACCTTTTTTTCGATAGAGAGGGAAGTACCAAAGATGTGACAAAACCCTCAAGGCTTTGTTTTCGGGGGGACAAAGAAGAGCAACTGTGGGGAAACAGAAAGCAGAGAGACCAAAGGGCTTGGGATTACTTTAATAAGCTCTGTGGAGAAGTTTCTTCCTGGGACTTCGCTGCAGAGTCTTTCTCTTCCCCTGGTACAGGAAAAAAACATGTTGCACAGGGGAAGCTTTATCTGCCGCTCACAGGGAGAACAAGTGAGATTAAAATGCCGCTCTTGCATCTGCTACTTTTTAAATTCCTTCAGCTCGAATTAATCCTTAGACTTGAGTGGTAAAATTTGGGGTGAGGAAGCACATTCTGCCACCTTTTGTGGGTGTTTTTATATAGCTCTGGATTAGGTGAATCTTAACAGTCGATTTGACCAGATTTGGTCTTCTTTGATTTTGGGGGAGCTTAAAGTATTTACAAAATCCTTCTTTTAATAAAGCCTTTTTATCTAAATCTGTAATCTGATTGTAGTATAAAAACATTATCCTATGCTTTAATATGCGGATATTGAGTCTTTCTTTCCTTTTGTCTTCTTCCTTTCCAGTCCCGACACAACTCGCGACTACAGAATGCATTTAATAGAAAAGGGAGAGGTTTAGAAAAGTGAACAACAAAGAAGAAAGCAATAGTCATGTTGTGCTCACAGTGTCAGCCTGCTCTGCGGACAAGGCTGCAATGAGGGAAGGAATGAAGCAAGGCTTCGGGGTCTTGATCTTGTGACACAGCAGGGAAGGCTGACATAGCACTTTAGCAGGGGTCCTGTCAAGACGGGCAAAGGTGTGAATATTACTCCTGCAAAACAGATCAAAAAAAGTCTCAAAAAGAAACACTGAAGGAAACAAAGAAAGCCATGTAAAGTTACAATACACATGTTATCGAATGCCAAGGACTGACCTGAATGCAGCATTTATTTGCTGACTTGGCACCTGCCTGTTTATTCCTCTTTGTTCTTCTGAGAAATAAGATGCAGGATAGAATTATTAGAAGGAATGGCATTCCTTAACTACATACAGTCGTGTGAAGGTATGCTTTGGTAACTTAGGATTCTATTTGGGTGTTTTATCTTCTATGAAGAATACATATTTACAAGTTTTAGGTTAGATTTAGACCATACCAAAATAATCACATAGAATGAGAACAAATCATATACATTTGGAACTTTGGAGACTAAAATCCCTCGCATCAGTTTATCAATGTTAAAAAATATTAAAGATTCATGTAGAGAAGGTTCATCGATGAGCACTAGGTAATGAAAGACTGAATTTGATTGTAAGCAGGGCACTTAGGGGGATTTTGTTCACATGGAGATTTGTATATATGTCGATTCTGAATCAGTAACTGCCCAGGTTATGTTTAATAGCTTGTCTATATATTCTATTTTAACATAGACTGTTATTCATCATAATGGTCATGTTGGTTTGTTGTTTTTACAAATCTTGATATTTATCACTTATTTTAATTTTTCCATTTATTGTCAAGGGACCCCAGTGTATCATTGACTTTTGCTTTTAGTTCTGCTGGACTTTGTTTGCTGTCCTCTCTCAATGATACATGGTAGTTGGTTCCTACAACTTAGGTAATTATTTAGTATCTCGGGAAATTTTCCCAGGCCATCTTCTCTGCCGGATGTCTCCGTTTGCTTACATTATGCATATAACTGTTAGAAACATATTGGAATGCACAGGTCAGCTCCTGGAAGAACTAAGGATCTCAGATTGACACAGAGAAGTTTATGGCATGTCAGAGCCCAGTAAGGTGAAAAGGCTTGAAGCAAAGAGGCAAATATTATCAAATGTCTAGACTCATGCCAAGAATCTCAGGACAAACAAAACAAAAAGAAAATTCGGTTAAAATGTTCCGGTCTGTTTCTTAGAACAGGTTTTGTGGTTTAGTCCTCCCTTTTGTGCATAAGCCACCATGGGTGTAAGGGGGTATTAAAGAAACCTCAGGTGAGATTGTCATCCATCTCAGTAGGAACCGAGAGGAATGAGTCAGGTTCAAGCAGACAGAAAGCTATCTCAATGATAAATATTACCAGAGTGCATTCTGTGATTCTTGCGATTTCTTTTCTCTCATTTCTGTCTTCTTGGATGCGTTAATTATCTTACTGCACAACAAGTGCATGTTGGATCAGCCAGGGACCAATCTGATTTCACATTGTCTTCTGCTCTCCTGTCCATTTGCAGCACTGTCTTTGTTTCTCATATTTTTTTATTTTTATATCTGTTTATCCACATGCTTTTCTGTTCAGCCTATCCTTAGGTGCTAATTTCAAGTTGTAAATCAGGAAATCCAAACAGAGGTGTAGAGAGAGAGAGTAGGCAGAGTCAGTAAAAGACCATACAGCCACAACAGGAGACAGACGCCCCCCACACACACCGGAGCACACGGGAACTTGACTGGTAGGCCACGACCTTGTGGTGTTGCATAGATTAATGGAGATGGGTTAGTTTAGGATTTAAGAGCTAGCTAGAAATACACTTAAGTTGTTGGCCAAATATTATTGGGAAAAAAATTATCCAAGTGTGAATTCATCTCCTCCCTTGTGGAACTGGGATACGTACATCATTTTCACACCTTGTCGTTAGATCTCAAGAAGAGCAGTGGTCCTTGCTTCGGGGGCGTGGTTTCCACCACTTTAATTACCCACAGTGAGCCACCCGACATAGAGAATTGAAAAGTTTTAAAATTGCACTAGTTTTCCTTTTACATAGCACGACTCACTCTAGGCACAGCAAGATTAGATCTTACATTCTACTTCAAATTACATGCGATCAGAATCACTCTGTACCCATCACATCCGCTTTGCCTGTGCTACTCATCTGTTAGTTACTTATAGACACTTTAAGTGAAAAGGTGGATATTCTTCACTTAGCAAAAGAAAAGAATGTAATCTGTTCAAGGTTTTGTATTGTCTGTCATTGAACTTCTAGTAGAGGTCTTGAAACAGACTCCTTATCTATAAGGGGAATATACATTAATATATTCAAGACCCTAGATTTCATTTGAAGTATTTTATGAATATTATTCAGTTGAAGTTTTTTTTTAAGATTTTTACGAAAGAAAACTCTCTTATCCCTAAAAGCAAAACATCCAAAGGTCAAAGTTATAGTACTTGAACGACATTTTTATAGTACCGATCATAAAACTTTAATTTTATTGAATTTTGACTTTATATATGAACCAGTGTTTTAATGAGACTTTCTCATGCTGTACAAAATATACCAACTTAAATTTGATTCAGAATCACAGTTAATTATCCAATAACTTGCCAGCGTATATTAGAGAGTGAACCTTGAAAGCTTACAGCTCATTGGACACATCTTAATAAGAGAATGTCCCATGAAAGTAGAGCAAACATGTACTGCAAGCGGTTGGGTATTGTGAACATAGCACGGCTGGCTGGTTTCCTAGCTCAGGATGCTGTCATTTATCTTTATATTTGGTCTTCATTCTGTTAGAAAGTTAAACAAAGGTATTTTTGGATTTGTAGCCTCTTTAATCCTTTCTCAAACTGAATCAAATTGAATATGGAAGCGTATGTCAGCAATATGGAAATTTCATTCTCTTCTTTGTGTCCGTAGAATGGATTCTGTAATACTGACTGTGAGGTTGAGTTTGGCATTTCATCCTATGTTTTCATCGTTTCTCAGGATTGTTAGAGTTTTCCTCTAATATGTTCACTACTTCATCTATGAAAATATTTCCTGAATCTTTACTCACTTTTATATGTTGTTTGTATGGTTATAAATTTCAAAAATACAATGTTTGTGATTTCAGAAGTTCTGTAGTAAATTTGGGGAAATAGTCAAGAGAATAAATACCTGTATGACAGCTACTATAGGAATCTTTTATAAGGGACATTTCGGAAATCAGAAACAAGCCAGAGTGAAAAACTTTGCAATAAATCAGTATGTTCTTATTATGTCTTACAGTATTTTCTGAAGGGACTAGACTACTATAGGTGGTAACACAGTGTTAGCCACACAAATTAGGCAGAGAAAATGCTGTGTATAAAGGTCCCCTTGACATATGATAATGTCTGAAAACCTGTAAGTAATGTGGCTTATCTGGATTACGCGTGTCTTTCATGTGAGGCCTCTGTCAGTTCACAGATGATGAAAGGCTTCCTGAGGATTTTGTAAACAATGACATTGGATGTGGTTCTCCAAAGCCACATTGTCTGGGGCTCAGCTCTAGGCCCCGTACTTAAAACGTGAGATAGGGAAAAGTTTGCAATCCGTAAGTGAAAAGTTGAGAACTGAATAGCAGAAAGACCAGGAGGAGCACCCACGATCAGGGGAATTCAGCAGCTGATGGGAAAAGTGAGAAGTTTCAAACAGCTGAAACCTGCAACCTTTTCTGGTGTTTTGTCTGATAAGAAATATGGGAAATTATGGCTTGAATCATGGCAACTGGTTTTATAAAGGATTTTTCTGTGTTTATAATGGAGCCATGAGGAATTTGGACCTATGTGAATTGGAGTCTTAATACCTAGAGGAAATTTGTTAGAACATGAATAATTGTCGAATGTTTTGAGAGGGTGAAATTTACTGAAAATAACACATGGAAAGAAAGCTAAAATTGAATATGACTGCCACAGAAAGAACGATAAAAGTCAAAGCACAGCAATGTCTACTAGGTTTGGCTATATAACACTTCCGTTGGGAGGTAAGCAAGGGAAGTTTAAGGACAAAGATGTTCTGTGTAATGATATTGTTTCAGGAACACCATACAAAATCTTTGGTGATTAAATTTTGATCCAAACCTACTTTAAGAAATGAGCAAATTACGTGAGATTAACATGAAAACAGTATTGTCTATTATCGTTTTCCATAGTTTTATTTTTGTAGTTGGTTTTCTTAAATTTAGCGTGAGTTCATGTGAATTAAGTGTTTAAATTTGGTACCACTAGACTTCCATGTTTACAACTACTATCAAGAGTTAAGTTCAGATTGCTCTGTAGTATTTAAAACTTCTATTTTCAAGTATTTTCAGTTTCTTACTATATTATCCATGTTTGAAGAGAAAAGTAAAATACAAACTTTGACAGTTTTCTAAAGTTTTTATATTAACACTAAATTTTAAAAGTATAAAACCAAAACTACCATTCTCCAATCATATACTGTGATTGAATTTTAAAATGTTGCATTTATAATGTTTATGTACCAAATTATGAAGTAATATTAATACATGAAAATTTTAATCTTCAGTTTTAGTTATTTGTGGATTTTCATGTTCATATGTGTGAAAATGTTTATGAATATATGTGTTTATGTGTTTGGAGGCCAGTGCATGACTCTGAGTATTGCAGCTGTTGAGCGAGCTACCTACCTTCTTTTTTGAGAATTGGAATTGTTAAGTCTAGGGACTATACCTGGGAAAGTCATGGCAAGTGTATAAGTGTCTTAGTAATGAAACCACATATAGAGCCATGAGAATGTGATCACAGTTAGTTACTGCTAGTGTTTGATGTTAAGTCTTGAATGACTTCCCAATTTTTAGAAAGACCAGCTCTGCAATGAACGCTCTATTCACTACTCATCCCATGATGGCTTCTCGAGTGACTGTCGGTCAATACATATTTGAAGAAGAGGATAAGCTAATGAACCATGGATTTCTCACATTCCTGAAGCTTACATTCCCATAGCCAAGATCATTCATAATTTTGTCCATATCTTTACAGGAAGCATCGCCTCAACTAATCCAAGCGATCCTTTGATCATTGCAGTCTGAGTGTGGAGTAAAATGTTCTTTTATTTCATTTTAATAGGCATCATTTGATGAGTTTTTCAGATACTGATGTAAATTTTTTTGCAATACTTATAAAACCACCCTTTTATTTATTTATTTTTGAGAACTGAAAGCCAGAGGTAAAAGATTTTTCAAACAATGGCTGTGTCATCTATTATTATTAGATGTCTTCCATATATTTCTCTTTCTCCCACCTCAGCTCTTTGATTGAGGTGGTGAAGTTTCGATACTGATGCTCTCAACATCTTCTCTGGACTACTCTTTGCAACAGCCATGGCAGAATCCACTTTTCGTTCCCAGTGGTCTTGTTTATAAGCCAAGGACTCTCTAATCTACCAACTTTTACCTCCTCAATAAGACTCCAGTGTTCATCATCACAGCAGCATACAGACAAAACAACTGGCCTTCTTACACCTTCGGTTTAACTCCTGGTCGCCTGTGATGCTGGTTGGTGCAGAGTGGAACGATGGGAAGGACAATTACTCCACAGCAATGAGATGTTTGTAGAGTTTCATAATGTAGCAGCATGTGCTAACCTCATGGTGAGTCATGGTGACTTTCAGAGGAATATGCACATTAACAAGTCTTATTTATGTTATGAGTTATGAGTCATAGGGCTGAACTGATGTCACACATATAGCCTCGGGCCCAAGAGAGATTCTTCTAAAAGAGTGCTTACATTGTTATATAATACTTTTGAGAAACTCTTCTATATTACTTTGCTTTTGCCACGCAGTAAATACTGTGTAAGGTAACATTTTTCTATTTTCAATTGATTGTTTATGTGAAGATTTATTATGTTGTCGAAACTATATACATATTTAGAATCCACATATAATGTTGATCACAGTAGCTACATTGATGCAATGTTTGTTATAAGTTTAAGTTATAAATGTCCCATTAAGATGCACTATTACACAAGAATTATAATGTTCAAAATGCAAATGTTGGTAAAATTTCTTTTGTACATGTGTCACCAATTAAAGAAACTCCAGGGTGACAGAATTAGGAAGAATTGGTATAACAGAAAAGAATAAAACAATTTCAGCCTTATCATGACAACAGTATTTGCAAATTTGAATTTTGACAACAATATGAGCACATTTAGAAGTCAGTTAAAGTCTGCCTTACTATATTTTTGTGACAAATTAATTTTCATATTTTAGCAATCGTTTAAACCATATTAAATGTTTACTATTTTATTTTGATTTATAGTTTCTTTTCCTCTAAATTTCCCTTATTAAAGACATGTGTTGGGCTATAACTCTTGAATTTTGAGAGGTGTTTGTTACTCACTAATGATTGACTTCATCTATTCAAAATAATAGTGCAACACTCTCTAACATGGAGTCTTGGGGATCAGGAAATTTAACATGCCACAAACTAGCTTGGTGTTATATTAAGAAAAAATATTTATAGTTAGTTTAAAACAATGGCTAAGGAAGGTAAGCTAAGATCAGCCTGGCTTTGTTTGTCTCTGTTTTCATAATCACCAGCAATTATTAGGTGAGTAGATTCCATTGATTTATTTTTTAAATGACAATAATTCTTACTGTTCAAGTTTGAAGAATAATTAATGGTTCTATTAAATAATAAATAGCCCTACAATGAGAAATGCAGTTTTAATGACTGTATAAAGAAAATATGTACTGTCATGCTAAAGATATACATCACAGTGAACACGTGAGTTTTTAATTGATCCTATCCTTATTCTGAAACCTTTAAATTTCTCCATTGATGGAGATTGTGAAAACCATTAGTCTTTAGCATCCAAGAAATACATATGTTTTTTCGCAACTTCTAAATTTTTTTCCCATTAGAGAAGACTGGGAGAACCAACCTTGTTTAGAGTTGACTAGAGATACTCCCTGAGTTTACATTGCTTTCTGCAGACTCATTGTCTCATTTAGCATGGGATTTTTTCTTTGCTTTGTGTTTTTCTTGTTCTAGTAAATGTCTCTGGATCAGGGTTCTTGGGCCTAATTAGTGTCATCTAAATTTTAAAACCTCGAGATGACAAGGGGGTCGGTAAATGTGGAAGGGGCAAAAAAGCAGAGCACATTTGGCTAGGCTTTAATTGAACTCTTGTCTTGCTGAATTTATAATAATTCCTAACTTGTCAGGAGTCACATAAAGACATTTTTGTTCTAAAACATACATGGCTAATTTTAACCATCACTCTCATTTTGGCTTTTGTGTTTGCTTTTCAGGTTTTGAAAATGACTGCCATTTATAAGTTGCAACAATATTTTAGGAATATTTTGTTAGTAAATATACTGAGAATGAAAGTAAAATGGTTTTAACACTGACACTAAATATCAAATAGGCCATCAAATTAATTTTCAGCCTCTTAACGAATAAACGTGTGTTTAAGGAAATACATATATGTTAAAGGGGAACAACTCTAAAATGCCCAAATTAATTTTTAAACACCACTTTATTTAAAATAATTTCCTGGCCCCTGTCTTTTTCTAGTAGATGCACCTTAATAAACTAAACATGTATTTTCTTTTCTTTTATTAAAAATATTTATTTATTTAGTATACAGTATTCTGTCTGCTTGTATGCCTGCA
>LOJH01042044.1:0-14276 GCA_001685095.1 Ellobius talpinus | reverse complement strand
TTGGGACCCTAGCCTATATGGATGCACAGCTCCCTAGGCCTGGATGTAGGGGGAGGGCCTTGGACAGGATTCCTGGCCCTCTCTCAAGCAGGGCGGGAGAGGGAGGAGGGAGTGTGGGGGAGTGGGAGGGAATTGGGAGGAGGGAAGGAAAAGAAATTGAGGAAGACACCAGAAAGTGGAAAGATCTCCCATGCTCTTAAGTAGGTAAAATTAACGTAGTAAAAATGACAATCTTACCAAAAGCAATCTACAGATTCAATGCAATGCCCATCAAAATCCCTACAAAATTCTTAGTGGCTGCTAAGCTGTTTTCTGCCTCTGAAGACTCCATGGCCTTTGACTTCTAGTCATATCCTAACCTGACTTTCCTAGCTCTTTGTTCACTGCTTTGAAGTCATTGGAACTTTAGCCTGGGAACCATGTGCCTCTGTGTCTTACATCTTCAGGGGGTGGGGGAATCATCCACTGGTGATGTCTGGAACCACTGCAAGTGTAGCTTTGGGAATCTTTGCATTTCCCTGGCCATACTTGTGTCTTACTTCTTCTTGCCTTCCCTCCTTCTCTCCATGATTTGCTCCCACCTCTCCTGTTCTTCCTCTTTTGAGATAGGGGCTGTCCTCAAACTTGCTATGAAGCAGAAGATGACCTTGAACTTCTGATGATCCTCCTGCCTCTACATCTTGAGTGCTGGGATTCGAGGCTTGTGCTGCCATGCCCCATTTCTGCAGTGCTGGGGATCTAGCTGTGGGCTGCATGCTTGCTTGGGAAGCATTACATTGACTGAGCTACAGGCCTAACCTTGTTCTCTCTCATTTTCACAGGTTCCAGTTCTTTCTGTTGCATATGTGTGGTATGTGTGCATATATGCATGTTCACGTACATGTGAATGCATGCATATGTAGAGGGCCAAAGTTGACATTGAACACCTTCTTCGATTGCTCCCCACCTTACAAATTGAGACAGGGTTTCTCATTGGTATACTCAGACCTCATCAATTCTGACTAGCTGACTTTGGCTTAATCTAGGATTCCCCATCTCTGAGCTCATTTACTGGCATTATATAGGAGGGCTGTCACAACCATCCAGCATGTGCGTGAATTCTGAGGTTCCAGAGTCTAGTCTTCATACTTGCATGGTGTGCTTCCCCATTTCTCCAGCCACAGACCTCTTTTCAAGCTTCCTCCATTCCCTTTGGATATTCAATCTGCCATCCCATTATACACTAATTTAGCTGATTGTTCTATTTCTCAGAGAAGATAGAAGTCAAATATCCTTATTAATTCTCTGCCGCTCATTTATCAATCTAAAGTTATAACCACCTCACTCTATGCTTCTGTGATGCTAAAAGTAGAATCTCCATACGCTTTCGGATCCCTCCATCTTTCTTCTTATTATAGGTGATTGGCATCTTTTAAAATGTTGATATTGATGGGTATCTCCTCCCCAACTTTCTATTAAGACATCAAGACAACAGATGGCATTCCTATAACAGATGGCATACCCAAGGCAGTCTGTCTCATGGGTTTTAGTCTTGGTACAAAGGTGCCCATTACTATATGAACATGGCCTTGAGGTTCAGCTATGCCAGGCTGGCTTTCCTAAGATTGCCCTGTATACACGCTTTCCCAGAGCCAGTGGCCTGCCCCCTACCGCATGGCATAGGTCATCCGGTCAGGTCTCATGGCCCTCATCATGCAGAGACGCTGCAGGGCTGTCTTGTTCTTCCATTCTTGGGGGAACTTCTCCTTCTCGGGACACTCTGACTCCACAAACTTTTTCCAGCTCTTGGCAGACCCTTCAATGTCTCGATCCAGGTTGCAGAATTCTTCCATTGATGAAAGTGCCTAGGAAACATCAGAGAACCATGTTCTAAAATGCACTTTCTTGAGAAAGCTATGACTTGCACTGCACTGGGCTGAGAGGCATGTGGCATCCTCTACACAAGCAGGTATCATTTATAATCTGCTCTAGTGTCTTGGATCTTCCTCTAGAAAAAAGTTAAGGAAGAGGAAAAATATACACAAGTTCATTCTTCACACACTGCCCACCAGTATAATACAGACATTGTAAATAAGATGTTTGGGACTGGGTCACACCCAGCTGTACACTGTTACACAGGAAATGGGTCAAAGTAGGTGCTGTAGGTTTTTTGGGTCACAGAGCCCCAACACCTAAGTCATAGGCTCTTCCTTACATTTTTTCTTTCTTTCTTTCTTTCTTTCTTTCTTTCTTTCTNCATGTGTTTGCTGGGAATTGAACTCAGGACCTCTGGAAGAGCAGTCAGTGCTCTGGCTCAGAGATTAAGAGCACTGACTGCTCTTCCTTACATTTTCATACCCACTGTATCACCACACTCTGCCCATCCATCTCTCACATGTCTCTAGAATGCCCACCCAACATTTCCATGGGCTGCCTAGTCTGTAAGCATCAACTTCAAATACAGAGCATGGGAACCACGTCTTCATTTACTGCTTCTGTGCGAGGTGTCTTTCTCCATCCCATTTGAGCTTTCCTACATCAACCTTGGGTGTGTGTATGACTCTACTGATTCAGTTAAGGTTCTGTTCTCATCTTCACTAAGTTTGACTCCTTCCTTTGCTTCTGCTGGTCATGCTTATTGTTTGTTAAGGCTCTACAAAATCCAGTTCAAAGTCATCAAACACAGCACATCCTCTTGTACATTAGAGCAAGATGTCCTTGCACCTTTACCATAGAGCACTTACAGCTATTCACAAAGCTGAAATCTCCACCAAACAATTGCTCAACTTGTAGATGTTTGATTCCTGCTAGCATGCATCTTATCCCTTCTTCCTCCTCATATGTGGGGAGGGTAGGAAGTAAGCCAGGGCACTCCTTTGTCTGAAGCTGAAGGGAACTTGCATCATGTAACCTTTGCACAGGAGCCTTTACCCTGGCCCATTCATAGCTCCTATCACCCCAAGGTAGTTTTCATTCCTGGATCTCTAGCCTGTTTTTCACTACTTGGAAGTAATTCCCTTTTTCCTTCTAGAACACTTCATCCTCACAGTACATTTTGGTCATATTTATCTCCTTCCCCCAAGTTCTCCTAGATCCACCTCACCTTCCTATCCACCCTGCAGGGTAAAAGGGCCAGTTAAAGAAGCACACTCTGACCCTGGAACCAGAGCCAGCAAAAGAAACACACCCCGGCCCTGAAACCAGAGCCAGTGAAAGAAACACATCCTGGCCCTGGAACAAGAGTCAAATGGTTAAAAAGTGTCAGTGAAAGAAACACATTTTGTCCTTGAAACCAGAGTCAAAGAAACATACACTGCCCCTAACCACCTGAACATGAAACAATCCCTGGGCAGGAAGCCAATCCTTCAGCATGAAACCAATCAATCCCTGAGCACAAAATCCAGCCAATCTCTGAGCTTGTCCAAGCTCAGGGATTAAAATCCAATCAGTTCCCACCCTGAAAAAAAAATCTTCACCCTGGAAAAATTCCATCCTAAAAAGCCCTATATAAACTCTGTGCCTGTTCAATTGGGAGCTGCCCTTTTCTACCCTGGCAGAGGCAGTCACTGTTCTGGATTCCTCCCTCCCAATAAATCTCTTGAACGAATTTTGGGTGAAGATCTTCTTCCATCAGAGTGAAGTGGAGCAGACATGCAATGGACATGTCTTCTAGGAAACTCTCTTACTGGAGTGAAGCCGAGAAGTAAGAATTTTCACGGCAGCGCAGGAGCAAAGTGCTACATTTCTGCCAGGGTTTCCCCCTTAGCAGAGTGACGCAGAGAAGCAGCCGCTTTCACCAGAGCAGAGAAGCAGCCACTTTCACCAGAGCAGAGAAGCAATGGGCATCTCTGCTGGAAACTCTCTTAGCAGAGAGGAGCAGGACTGAGCTGTAATGGCTCTCTCAGAGAGGAGCAGGATTGCTACATGTCTGCAGGGGAAACCATCTCTCACCAGAATACAGCTATTGGTATAGCCTGGCTTCTGACAGTCAGAATACATTTTCTTCAGGCGGTAGGTATCCAGGATACCTTCCCTTCACAGCCATAGGTATAGCCTGACTCCTGACAGTTAGGCTACCTTCCCCTTCAGAGCTGTAACACTTGCACACCCAACTTTGTTTTTATCTCTCTATCGCTTTCTCTCCCTCTACCCCCAAACTGAGTCCAAGTTGTGTTGCCCATAAACTCTTGGGGACAGTGCCTGTCCTGTAATGTGGTAGACCTACCAGAGGTCACCTAAAGAAAATTTAATC
This sequence comes from Ellobius talpinus, assembly GCA_001685095.1. Lineage (NCBI taxonomy): Eukaryota > Metazoa > Chordata > Mammalia > Rodentia > Cricetidae > Ellobius > Ellobius talpinus. The sequence goes on along the minus strand of LOJH01042044.1, from coordinate 10,045 downwards.
TTCCTCTCTCAGCAGCTGTCAAAAGCCAATAGACCTACAGTTAGGGAACTAATGACCACCTCTCTCCCTCCATGCTGTGGTTTCAACTGCTTAAGCCAACATGGGTCTTGTGCATGCTGTCACAGTCACTGTGTGTGTATGTGTGCAACTGCCCTGTTTTGTGCAGAAAGTGAATATTGTCTACTTGCAGTTATCCATCATCTTCTCTGGCTCTTAAGATCATTTCATCCTTTTGTCTGCAAAGATCTCTGATGCTCTAGGTAAGGGATGTAATATAGATGGTCCATTTCAGGGCATGCAAAGCATAGTAAGCCCTATTATATAATATAATCTGCCTTAGTAGATCTATGGTATCATCAGTCTCAACAAAAATTTGGGTGAGTATTATGGCTTAAATATTGCATTTTGTTTAGAAACCTTAACCCCCAACTTATGGCGTTATTTTGGAAACTTGAGAGAAGGGTTAGCTGGAAGAAGGTTTCTGTGAGTGGATATTTGTGGGTATATTATTCCTGGTCACTTTCTGTCTTGCTCTCTGCTTTCTGGTCTACCACAGTGTAAATCAAGCTGTACCTCACACCCTCCCTATCCCAATAAACTGAGCCCTCTAGCACTGTGAACCAAAATTTATATTGCCACCTTAAGTCGTGCTGTTAGGTATTTCCCCATAGTGACAAAAAGCAAATGAATTCAGGGGGAATTTGACACAGACCCACCCCTTTATACATTTAGTGACTGGCAATGATTCTATTCTGTCTTTATATTTCATTTCTCCAACAGTAGACTGAGGGTCTAAAGCACTTGCACAATGCAATGAAGGTTAAGGAGCTCAAAATTATTATCATTATTCAAATCCATCCATCCATTCATATATTCTTTCAACATTTATTAATGTTTTACCACATTCCAAGAACATCAGAATAGAATAGTGGGAAAAATAGATAACGTGTCTTCAAGTAGCTTTTAGTCTAAAGGAGAAAGAAGATAATAGAAGTATTGGAAGGCATGCAGGCTTCTGTAGGGTAGGCACAAAGATAGAGAAAATGAGAAAGCATTTTATTGGAAGAATAGAAATGAGTCAAAACATTGAGGGTGAGGTGGGACTGTGAGAAACACGATGTTAGCAGAGAATCCTTACTGGGAACAAGGACAAAGGAAGGCTACAGAAGGACATAGACACTGGCCTGGATGTGTTTGCCCTCTTCTCCTGTAGGGACTAACAAGCATCCTTTTACCTGGGCTCTGTGTATGACCAATACCACCCCAACTCCATAGTGTAAGAAGTACCTTCTTTCATGAACGTGGCAGGGGGTGTTTGGAGGAATGATGGAAAAGGCCCAGGGAGACAGAGTTCAGTCCCAGCATCACCATTTGCAGCCCACTGGATTTGTAGTTTACTTGAACTTGAGTTTGTTCATGCAAACAATGAGGCCAGGTGATCAAGTGCCATATCTTACATTCAAGCAGAGACACCAAACGTGAAGACCATAAAAGATCCTTCCATGGAGGCTTGGTAGCTATTGGATTTCAACTGCCTTGTCTCTAAATTCCCACAAGATTGTGAGTTCCCTATGAGCAAGAACTTCCTCAGGCATGGGCAGCCTTTGGGACATGTTTAATAGACACTTCCTGCAGAGCCACAGACGGGCCGGGGCTAGGGCTGGTCTGGGCAAAGCTGTAGCTGTCATTCTTTCTCTGTGTGCTGAGGAGCTGACTCTCCTCTACATCCAGGCTGCCCCACTTCTCAGCCTGCAGCATCACTAACCCTTTCCTGCCCAATTACCCTTACCGTGTCTCCCCAAAACAGAGCAAATTACACCATGACCAGAGCTCCCAGCTGCCAGGACAGGGTCTGAAAGCACATCCTTGAAGCTCTTTGGTGAACACAATTGCATCATTTAATCTCCCAAATGAGGAACGGGATTTCTAGTCTTCTAATAAGCTAAATGGAAATGACTAATTAACCTAATTACTTTGGACTGCGCAGCAAAATACAACAGTGCTAAGTTGGCACCGAGTGGCAGTCGGGGGCCTTTACAAAGACAAACAAAGGAATTCAGCACAGATGAGATTTTCTAATGAAGAGCAGAACATGCCCATTACCTGAAAGTTCAACATTTGAGGGGACTGAAAATAGCCTTACAAAGGATAACAATAAAAGCAGGATTTTATCACAGAAATGTCATTCATTACTGGCTTATTAGTTCTTCTGGGGGAAGGAAGAAAGGCAATCAACCTTCCTCATTAGATAGAATCCTTTAAAATGTTTTTTTTAATCATCTCCTATTCAATTATACTCAGTTTGTTTCTTTAGGCTAAAATCCAAGTGTACACTTGAAAAGCATTCATGGAAGGCTTCCACGATATGTACCACATATTGCTTTGTGCCTCACCTGTGCACATCCCAGGCTGTGCTTGAGTTTGATGGATCTGGATCTGTTGTTCCACATAACAAACTCAGAGAGGGAAAGAGATAAAGCTTTGCTCATTTGCAGAACACTTTAAACAGCCAACACAAAAGCAGAGGGAAGCCAAGCCAAGCCAAGCCAAGCCAAGGATGCATTCTGTGATGGGAAGGAAGGAAAGAATCTATACACTAGCTTGCGGTAAACTGTGGAAGGTGGAAGCCTCAGCTTCCTGATTGCTGGGACTACAAAGATAGGCACAGCCATTCATTCCCAGCAGCTTTTGGCCATTCTTCACTTTTGTGAAGGAGGGCAAAGAGGGAAAGAACACAAAGAAAGTCAACTGGATTTGGCCCAGTTGGGCAGTCCATGGTGCTTGCAAGGCTTTCTTTCTGTGGACAGATTCTATTAGGCACCTCTGTATCAGCCACAGCATGCATGTCCCTTATGTTGGGGGAAATTGATAATCAGGATTATTATGAGTTTCATTCTTTGAAAGATATATTGAAGTATTATCCTGCAGCAAAGTCTGTCTTTCAACTAGGTTAAATTTAAAAAAGAATTAATAGTGTCTTTGTAGGTGTACTCAACTTAAAATGGTTTCACTCGGGTGGAGGGTAGACCCTAATCCACTATGACTGGAGCCTTTACAAGAAGGGGAAAGGTACAGAGACACAGAGAGGGAAGACACCTTTATGCTGACTGTGCAGCTGGAGACGGACTGGGTCTCCAGGCTCCTAACTGAGGAAAGCCAGAGGCTATCAGAAACTGGAAGATGCAAGGACAAGTTCCGCCCAGAGGATTTGGAGGCAGCCTGGTTCTGCCTTTGTCATCATTTCTGATTTCTAGGCTCCACAGCGGTACACTTCTGTCATTTTAGGAAACTCGGCTTACAGTGCTTGACAACAGCAGCCTGAGAAGCAAACACCACCACAGCCATCAGCGGATTCTGACTACTGATCATTCACTTTGGGGAATATACTATGATGGCCATTTCGCAGATAAGGAAACAAAGAGTTAGATCACATGCCAGAGGCTACACACACACACACACACACACACACTCACACTCTTACACTTGGACCTAGGTATGCCTGAATCCAGAGTCCGTATTAATCCGTCCATCTCCATTGCTGCTCTGGTTCTGCACATGGGTTCATTCAGAACTGCTTCTAGAACAAATTTTTCATAAAAGCAGCAGACTCTGAGTCAGGATTTCCAAGTCCTGCAAGGTAGCCACTGGACATGAGGAATACTGAGAACTTGATACAGGGTTAGTGTGATGGAGGGATTGGTTTTTTATTTTTACTTTTTTTTAATTTAGGCAGGGTTTCTCTGTATAACCCTGGCTATCTTGGAACTTGCTCTGTAGTCCACTCTGGCCTTCAACTCACAGTGACCCACCCACCTCTGCTTCTGGAGTACTGGGTTTAAAGGTATATACCCCTACCACCTGGCAGGATTTTTTTTAAGAAGCTTCTTTCTGTATTACTGGTTATCTTTGACCTCCTGAACTCGAGATTCTTTTACTTCAGTGTTTGAACAGCTGAGGCTATACAGGCAAATGCCACTTGCCTGGCTCAGAGACTTAACTTTCAACTGTATTTCATTTGAATGATTTTACAGCTAAGTTCAGAAACTCAAACTCATGTTAGTAATTAGAAAATTCATAGAAGGATGTTTGGAACAATTTGAGTGTATGAGTCAAGGATTTCAACAATAGCATAAAATCTAAATACAAATATTTTGGAAGAAAGACTAACATTTGAGTGGAGTATACATGTGCAAAATATTCAGCAGGTTTCAAAGACAGCACTAAAGCAAGCTATCTCCTTCATAATAGTTAGGGTTTGGGTATTAAATATCTAACAAAGACTCATTCTAAACAGTTTGGTTGCCACTTGTGGAACCACTGAGAGATGACTGACGCTCTAGGAGCCAAGGCACGGTGACAAGAAGCTGGATGCGTCAAGGTGCAGCCCCTGGAGAGGCTAACGGCCTCTCCCTCTCTGTTTCTTTGTTTCTTGGCTGCCATGAGCTTTCCTCTGTTCCACGATGCACTGCTTCACCACAGGCCCAAGAGCAATGGGAATCCTGAGAATGGATGTGTGTGTCTTTAATCCCAGCAATCAGGAAGCCGAGGCAGAAGATTATGGGTTTAAGGCCAGCTTGGGCTCTATAGTGAGACTCTTTCTTACAATAATAAATACATGTTTAAATTTCATAATGAAACCAATTATTTTGTATGCTAATGATAAATAAAAACAAGAAGAAACAAAGATGAAAGCAATGGGGACTGAGAAGCCGTGGACAAAAACCTCTAAAATTGTGATCTGAATATATATTTACTCGTTTTACGCTTATTTTGCTCCTATCCTGGGGATGGAATCAAAAGCCTTGTCATTGTGTGATAGAAGTATGTGATTTATTTTTTTAACCTCATAAGAGCTCACAGTTAAGAGATGACATGAGTTTCACAAGAGACTCATAAGTTTCAACAGTGTTAGGGCTCTTGAAGTCTATGGGGACTTTTAGAAATAGATTGACTACACCTTGCATTATGAGATGGCCAAGAGCTTTTGGGAACAAGCAATGGAAGATCATGACCTGAAGGCAATGTGTCTGGCTGTCAACTTGATAAGCAGTAGAATGGGCATGGTGAATTTTGATTGCCAACTTAGTAGGATTTAAAGTCTCTACAGAAACAAGCCTCTTGGCATGCTTGTAAAGAAGTTTCTAGATTGGGTTATGTGAAGTGGGAAGACCTACCCTGAAGTTATATGGCACCATTCCATATGTAAAGTACTGGGCTAAATAAAAAATAGGAAGTGAGCGGAATATCAGCATTCATGTCCCGGTTTTCTAGACTGTGGAAGCCATGTGACCAGCGGCCTCATGACTTTCCCACCATGACTGACTATACACTCAAACTATCAGTCAACATAAACACTCAAGTTCATCTGTCAGGTGCTTGTGGTGCATCTGTCAGGTGCTTGCGGTACCAACAAGGAAGGCAGCTAATGCAGTTCTGAAAGAGGAAAGACCAGCTACCAATTCTCTAGAATGGAAGGTAGGGAAGTATTTTGAGCCACAGTAGCATTAGCAGAATTAGCCTCAAATTTCCTAAGATGAGTCCTTTGATGTGGGCAGCATGTTTATAAATGATCACAATCTGCATATAAATCAGCTTGGATTAACCTTAATGGAATTAGGATGAGTGGATGGTCTAATCTGCAGAGGTTATATACTGTGCTTCTGTTCACATGACATCCCTGAGGTAATAATCATTCTGCAAATGGAAAAGAGTTTGGTGGTTAGTTGGTACTAAGGACAGAGGGAGGGAGGAGATTGTTATGGTTATGAACAACCAATCGGGTGTCTTTCTAATGATGAGACTTTCTGAATTTTAATAGTAGTAATTATTTCAATCTACGCATGCCCAATCTGGAAAAATATATTGGGAAAGAAGTAAAGGAGCATTCCATTCACAACAGCAAGCCAAATCAATTCATAAAACGTCTGAGAATGCACATGATAAAGCTAAGTAAACACAGGTACATACATCACACACACATAAAAGAGTGTGGGGACCCGTGAACTCAGAGGAAGCTTGGTGGACCATCTCAGTGTTAGTTTCCTGGCTATGCTACTGTAGGACAGTACTCCAAGGATTAAACGCTGGAAGAAACAGGTTATGAGGGATGTCTGTGAATCATTTCTTACGGTTGCTTGTGAATACACAATCACCTTAAAAAAGGGAGTACGAAATCTGGAGAAAGCTGATTCTATTACTCCAGATGTGCACTTTTTCATGCTATTAAACATCTTTACAACGTGAGAACAAACATGGGAGATCATATGCAGGACTGATCTTAAAAACATGCTATTTCATGTGTGTCCTTGGGTCTGGGCTAGAAAGCTGCCTACATAGAGTGCACATGTGGACCCCTGCAGCTGGAAGTCACTTATCCCTCACTTCCTGGCAGACAGCAGGTCTTGCTCCGAATATGGACTCAGTCCCTACTAAAAAGATGATAGTTTGTGGTCTTTTCAACATCCATAAGATCCTAACTAGACTAATCTGCCCAGCATGGACTTGTGTCCTGGATTTGCTATTTATAAGGGGTAGGACCTGTGTTTCTTGTTCCCAGGAACAAACAAGACCCATTTGCCAGACGGACAAGAGGATGAAATAGTAGTGTGTGTTCAATGAACTCAATAGACATGAGCAACTCAAGTGCTATAGTTGCAGGGTGGAAAGGGTTCTCTGCTTGGGGTTTCAGTTCAGACCACCAGAGATGCCCAGCAGAGCTCCAGTTCCTGCCTGACTTCTGGACGCCGTGGGACAGCATCTTCACCAGAGTCCCTGGGCTGGCCTAAGGAGCCCAGATTCCAGCCCTAAGCCTTGGCAGATGAAAGGCAGTTTAGTCCTAAAGGGAGAGCTCTAAGCCCAGAATATGCTTGTTTCTTCTCAGCAGGCTGGGGAGGATGGGACTGTTGTGGTGGTGCAAGGAAGGGAAGGGATGCACCTGAGTTCAACACAACTCCATGTTCCAACTCTGAGAGAGCCACACTGATGTCATGAGGACACATATTTAAGTAAAACCTCGGAGAGAACTTGACTTTTTCTGGGGGTTGGTACTGACCTTGATGGCCCCCCAGGCCTGGTGGGAGAGGAACTCCATTGGGCTGGGGGTTCCTGTCTGGACTGGAGCTCGAAGCAGGAAATCCAGCTCTGCGGTGTTGACTTCCTGGTTCATGAGGAGAATCTGCAGTTTTGGGAAAAATAACACTGTGATTCTTCAGCTGTGGTCACGGAGGCTGGAGATCTTAGGGATTGTCACTTGGCATAATTACTGCTGCCTTTAGCTCGAGAGCTTGCCCATCAATTTTGGCTGTTTGAAGAGGGTGGATTGGAAGGGTATATTCATGCAAATTTCTCCTGTGTGCATCTGTTTTCAGCCCAAACACCAGCACGACTTAAATGCACACAGAGGATGACTATATATCTTGGTTAGCAAGTATTATATATCAATCATAAGTGCCATGGAGTATGTGCCTGCAATTTAATTGAGCAGATGACACATACAAACGATATGATTTGAGGCGAGTGTCAAAGCGACATATGAATATATGCAAAATAGAAATGCATATATAAATCAATAATGTGAAAGGGGTTTTGAAGTAGAGGACTGACTAGCAGGCGGAAGAAGGAAGAGATTAATCCAACCAAGATTTCTGTCTTGGGGTCTTGTGGAAGCTAAGAGGCAGAGGTAGTAAAACAGAAATGGTGAATTTTCCAGGGAAGGAAGATTGAAGGAGGGTCTGAGAGAGGCATGTGCATAGGGCGGAAAGCCTCTGGCTTGGCTGTGGGTATGATTCACAGGAAGAGGTGGGATCCAGGTTTCTTTGTGAAGGTGGAGCTGTCTGGGTCTCAGCTGGGAATAAAGAGGATGAGTGATACAAGCATGCTAGCATGAACCCATGAACTCAGACACTGAAACATAAAAACAGCACAAATGGATGACAGACTATCTGACTTTGAGCATTGTAGGGGGTCCTAGGCTCACAGAGCCTGTGCTATACACTTATACACTGGAAAATCCCAATTCTTTAAGTGGGGAGGAAGGTATGTACAAAGTATGTACAAAGTGATGTTTTAAGGCTTTTTGATGTTGGGATTAAGCAGCAGATCAAGGTCTCTTCCTGATGATGCAGTGACATAAGAAGTCCTAAGTTCCAAGCTGCTAGGAACCAAAGCTGTTAGAACTTCCCCAGATGTACTGTGGCTACAGCCATAGAAAGCCCTGCTCCGTCAGAGCCAATTTGATTGACTAGTCGTGGTTTCTGGAGTACCATTTTGAGATGGATCCCAGATTACCCAGTACCTGCAGGAAAAAGCTAAATGATTGAATCAGGAAGTCTGCTCCAAGTGGGACAATGGCCAATTAAGAGTGTTTGCCATGGTTGACCAGCGGTGGGCCGGCACATGTGGACTGGCCAGGTTGAACTTGGTTGAGAAATGACATCAAACGAGGTTTCCTTAACGTTTACTGACTGGATAGTAAATACCACTTGAGGAAACATTTCTGAGTTACTTTTTACCTGAAAAGTGAGCTGGGCAAGATAGGTGAGCTTATCGCACTCGAAGAGGCCACGTGTGGTGTACTGGTACACCGAGAAGGTTATGCTGTCTATTAGATTGGCCACTCTCTCTTTGACACTTTCACCGGGAGTTGCCTTCTCCACAGCTTTCTGGAAGACAATGCTGAAGGCCTAGAAAAGAAGTTGAATCATAGGCAATCTATAGAATCCCCTTTCCTGTGGAGACTATTATAATTTTCTAGTCTACTCATTGAGTGCTTTTCCCAGCACTTCCTGCTAAGTGGAGGTACTATTAAGACACCACCACGCTATAGGGGACTAGAGAGATGGCTCAGAGGTTAAGAACATTGACTGTTCTTCCAGGGGACCCAGGTTTGGCTCCCAGCACCCACATGGCTGTTCACAACTGTTGAAGGCACCAGACAACATGTTAGCTCTTAGTCCTTCCCAAAATGCATCTTGGAATTTAACCCTATCCCAAGTTCTTAAGAGGGTGGACACATATTTTGACTATGGTATTTGGAGGTGGGGACTTTGGGAGGTGAGGTCATCGACAGTAGATCTTCCATGACTAAATCTTGGTAGCTTTATAGGGAAGAAAGAATAGGACACAGAGGAATGCTTGCTATACCAAGTGATGTCCTGTGCAGCTTCCGGATTCTGCCAACAAGCAGACTGTCAGCAGAACTAGCCTCTAGACCTTGGACCAAGAACTATGTGCCAAAATAAACTTCTCATCTTTATGGCTTACCTAGACTGTGGTACTATCTTATTAGCAACACAAAATGCTTTCATAAATGTGCATATTGAATGTTGATGAGTGCAATCAATGAGAAACAAATGGGTTGTAGCCAAAGGACATGATCCAGGAAGTTTTTATTGGATAATTACCTAAATACAAAGATGATACAGCCAACAATGAATATTTGAGTTAGTGATGCTACCTAATCGATGAGAGAACATGTTCCAGACAACTTCATTTTCTGAAACTGACCCTGGCACATAGTGGGTAGTGAGAATTATTTCAATTTGTGACTTTTCTATCAGAATCTCAGATGCCATGTTTGTTTCTATTAGCTGTGCATTCATTCTCAAAAGTCCTTGTAAGTATTTTTTGTCTCATTGTCTTTTCCTGCAGTGATAGGAGCACAACCCCTTTTAAATTTCTTCTCTAAACTACAATAAGGGCATGGTATGAAAAAGAAATTTTGTGACCAATAACCTACCATTTTAAAATTAGTGATTTCTTAGAAAGTAACTATTTGGGATGCTACATTTTAAGTGTGATATGGATAGATCAAATAATGAAAGGGAATAAAAGTCAATATAATATAATTAGACTTAACTATCAGTTCAGCAGATCTGTTTTTTCTCTCTTTTTCTTTTTGTGACTCCAAGAAGGAAAATAAAAGCCCTTTAGTCTTTACAGCATCAGTATTAGGATCTGAGTGGAAGCCATGTATGTCTGAGTCTTGGAGTTCTTTGCTTAAGACTGTGAGATGAAGCTTGTTCTCTCTCTCTCCCTCCCTCCCTCC
>LOJH01042042.1:0-14276 GCA_001685095.1 Ellobius talpinus | reverse complement strand
GTGGGGGCGGGGCGGGTCCGGTCAGAGTTCAGGGTGAAGTGGTCCCGCGTAGGGGGGTTATGCGGGCCGGGAGATGACTAGGGACCTGCCGAGCTAGACCTGTGGACGCGAGAGAAAGTCAGGGGGCTCTCTGGAAAGGACAGGTCAATGGAACTTTGCAAGGAAGCAGCCACTTAGATGGGGCTGCAGCGGGGCTGCCTGCATCCAAATCCTAGGGAGCCACTTGCCTAAAATGCCGGTTCCTGGGCCTCTCCCAGCCTGCGGATCCCTGGACAGAAGCTTGTATTTTAAGAAGCACCCCACTGCACCACAGTGGGTGCAGAGCCCACCACCAAAGTTTGAGAAGCACCGATCAGTGTAGCAGATGGCCTTTTATGTCTTGGGCCCGTCCTGGAGGAGAATGAGTCTTCCTCTCTGGGGGTGGACATTGAGCAGCTCCACTGTGCTCCTTTACTGGAAATGTGTCCCTGGGCGGCTGCTGAGGTACAGACGGAGGAGGTGGTGTGGAGTGACGGTCCGGTCCGCGGTGTCTTTAAGGGGACGAAAGATGGGTGAAAGTGGGACCGGGATGAGTATTAGAATGCAGCCACTGAGGGTCCTTCACCTGGTTAGCAATGGCAAGACCGGCTTCATAGTATTGCCCAGGCCACAAGGCTCCCTGGGGCTTTGTGTGGAAGGCAGGCTTGAGCTGGTATTTGGCTTGGAAGAGCAGTAGGACCGCCACCTATTGTAGGGCTTTAGGTGCCTTCAAGTGTGCTTTCCGGCTGAGCCCTTCGAATTCTCGAGAGCTGAGTGTAATTAAGGTATATGGGAAGAGAGAGGCGTTGTATGGATTGCCTGCACTGACAAACTCATTGCCTCTCCTGAAGTGCCATTTCTCTTTTCCTGGGTGTGTTCTGGGGCTGCTGTGCTTATGGTTGTCACTGTTGGGTTATAAATAGCTTCCGCTCATCAGGTGAGGCTGGGTTCTCGCCTCCTGCTTCAGGACCTCAGTGCACAAACCTTTTTGTTTGTTTGAAGAGATGCTCTGCTCCAGATCTGAGAGGAAGACAAAGGGCAAGGGCTGGTGCTCACATCTGGCAGCTCCTGTTAAGGTTACAGCGATCAGCAGTCCTTACAGTGATTTTACCTGACGTTTGCACATGCTCGCAAACATCTTGACACAGTCTTGTCTTGTTTAGCTTATTATCTACACTTTGCAGGCGAAGAAGTTGAGGCTCTTGAGAGGTGTCTGCTTCCTCAAGGTCACGTGCCTGGGCCTTTGGCTCTTGATTTGGTGCTCTTTCTGCCATCTCAAGCTGACAAACACTGGTGTCAGTCCCTGTGATTTAAGTGTTGGGCACGTCAGTCATTTACCTTTTACAGTTAATTTAAAATTTCACCTTACAAACACCGAATTAAGATAGCCTGACTGATTGTAGTGGTGCCTGCTTTGTAATCCCAGCACTGGAGATATAGAGGTGGGGGTCACTGGTTCAAGGTCATCCTCTGCCGCACATCAGTTTTGAAGTCAGCCTGGGTTTCGTGGGACCCTGTCTGAGAAAAACCAGGAAAAAAAAAAATAGTTTCAATTGCTTTGGTCAGGCAAAATGTGGAACTTCCTGTTGCTTGTCCTTCTGTAAGGCTATTTTTTTTATCTCCTCCCTTCTTTTACCTCTTTTGATCCCCAGTGACCCTACCCAGCTGGTCCAGTCATTTCTGAACAGAATGTGGATTCAGAGACAAGCAGTGAAGCCATCTGGCCCACCCAGCACACAGGCTGGGAATTTTGTTGCTTCCCAGTTGTTTTTAAATCAAAGCCTGGTTAAAAAAAAAAAAAAGCAGTTGTAGGAATTCAAGTTAAACCATATTAGAAGCCATGAACAAGTTCTGTTTGTGAGAACCTCCACCTCACTGAGTCTGGTCATTTTTATTGGACTAATAGGCTAATAGACTGCCTTTTTAGCTGTCTGGTCTTGGGGCCCAAGCATGACTGCTTTATCTCCAGTATAATAATATTTGATTTCTCTCTCTCTCTCTTTTATTTCTAAATCCAGAGTTCAAAGTTGTCTCTCTCAATTTTGAAAACCCAGCATGAATTTGTCAGGATTTTATCCCCACATCTCTGATTCCCCTCCTTGTCACTTCGATTTCCTTCTCATCACATTTCTCTGGTCTTTTTTATCTTGATTGAGCTCTCTTGGATATCCATGTGCATAACCTCTGACTAAGACAGGTGGGATTTGATCTTCACTAATTGATTAGTGTCACTTTAAATAGGAACAGTTTTCCTTCTCCCGTTCCACCCTTCTCCATCCTCCCAGGAATCCTGCCTCCACTCTTTCTACTATTCAGGGGTAAAGGCCTTTTGAACTGGTTGCTCTCAGTGACTATACCTGAAGCCCATGTGTCTAAAAATCCAGTACTTTCCAGTCATTATATAGGTTCCCATAGCCACTGTGTGCTTAGCTTTTTCGCTGGCCCCTGAAATCTAGAGCTGAATCAGACATAGTCTCTACCCTCGGTGAGCTCCCTGCAATGTGTACTGGGTACTACATACTCAATAGAAGTCATCTCTGTATGTTACCACTGATCTTCGAAAAAGAGGTGCTTTATATTTATTGACAGTGAAAAACACTGAGGCTCAGGTTAAATAACATGGATCAGGTCGCATGTCACACAGGAGACATAACTAGAGAGAATGGGACAGGAGAACCCAGAAGTTATTGGCTAGAGGGCCTTTAGCCCTTTCTACACTAAGATATCAGGAAAGGTCAGAAACACCACTTCCTTCCATGTAGCCTCTCCTACAGATGCCTTGCCCACAGCCTACTCTGCAGTAACTCTGGGACCACCTCAAGCCCTGGAGCATGCCACTAGCATTCCAGAAAGGCCACCCCCAAAGGAGACCAGCCTGCCTGGTTCACACACCAGGTTATAATGGGAAGACAGGGTGTGCTCTTGAAACATGTATATGGGGTGGGGATTTAAACAGGCCTCTGAGAGAGATGGGGCTTCTCTGAGGCTCACTGCCCCCCTCCTGGGATGAGGTAGTTACTCTCTTGTGTGGTGTCTCATCATAGACTTTGTTTGCAGATAAGGAAAAGGGGAAGGAAAAACTGGAGGAGGACGAGTCGGCAGCAGCCAGTACCATGGCCGTCTCTGCCTCCCTCATGCCGCCCATCTGGGACAAGACCATCCCCTATGATGGCGAGTCTTTCCACCTGGAGTACATGGACCTGGATGAGTTCCTGCTGGAGAACGGCATCCCTGCCAGCCCAACCCACCTGGCCCAGAACCTGCTGCTGCCTGTGGCAGAGCTTGAAGGGAAGGAGTCTGCCAGCTCTTCCACAGCATCTCCACCGTCCTCCTCTACTGCCGTCTTTCAGCCCTCAGAAACCGTGTCCAGCACAGGTTGGTGACAGTCTCATCTAAGGAGCCTACTTCCACTAAGCTCTGCTATGTCCACATTCCCTGTGTGCTCTTTTTTCTGAAGCAGGTCCTGATGGGCTACAGATTAGAGGGACCCTCTGTTCCAGAGTCTTCAGTACTGTCTATTAAGGCCGGGGATAAAACAGGCCTGACGAGTTGGTCTTCCTCTGCTGGGGCACTGCACATGCTCAGGATGGTGGAATGAGCTCCCAGGCTGCAACTTGCAGAAGAGAAATCCTACTCTGCATTTGATACAGTTCTTTTATGGCAGCAGTGTTTTGGTCACAGATTCCTGCAAAGTTTAGGCAGTTTTTAAACAGCACTGCCATTGACATTCTGACTAAGTGCAAACATATACTAGGATCGGTTCTACGCCAGACATTAACAGAGGTCATCAAGATGACCTTAGGGGGTTATTTGTGCTACCTTCCCTGTTTAGTAGATGAGGAAACTGCCCAAGTCACCTAGCTGATAGGACTGAAGTAGCACTTGAACCCAGGGTGCTTGTCTGCATAGGCAGGTGCCGCTTGGGCACTAGCACAAATGACAATCCCACTGCTCCAAGATTATCTTTAGGATCTAATACATCTTTTACTGTTTTGGCCTGGGGGTTGATTTTTTTGGTTTGTATTTTCATGTGTGAACATAAATCCAGCAGGAAAGATGTGTCCTGTTTCAGAAGCTACCCAGAGTTTCTGTAGCCTCAGAGACATGATGGCACATGTCTTCTGGGACCCACACCATGAAATTCTCATGGTATGTTTCTGTTTAACTTTTCAAAAAAGATTTTTTTTTCAAATAAAATTTTAAAAGTAAGAGGTTGGAGTATATATATCACTGTTAGAGCCTTTTATTGTATACCTGAAGTATTAATGTCCTCTTTTTAGATTTATTACTTTTAGTTATGGGAGGCAGGTGTGTGCACATGAGTGCAGGTGCTTGTGGGGCCTTAGGAAAGAGCACTGCATTTCTTGGAGCTTGAATTACAGGATGTTGTATGTTGTGTGATATGATGGGAACTGAGCTCAGGTCAGCTTCCAAAGCAGCACATGGTCTTAGGCACTGTATCTCTGTGGCCCCAATGCAAGAGTCAAAAAGAAAAAATCAGATTCAGTGTCATAGACCTGCAATCCTTGTTCCTCAGAAGGCTGAAGCAAGAGGATCACAAGTTCAAAGCCAGTCTGGATAACATACTGAGACCCCCATTTTAAAAAATAAAAAAGAGGGGCCAAAGATGCTTTGACCAAAGATAGCGGCGGAGTGGGAGTGCTTGTTTAGCATGCAGAAACCTTGGGTTCTGGACTGCAGAGATGGTTCAGTGGTTGAAAGTGCTGGCTGTTCTTCCAGAGGATCCAGGTTTAATTCCCAGCACCCACATGGCAGTTCATAGCTGTCTGTAACTCCAGTCCCAGGGGATCTGACACCCTTTTCTGGTGTCTGTGGATACCAGGTATAAATGTCGTATGTAGACAAATATGCATACACATAAAATATTTTTTAAAAGCCTTGAGTTTCTTTCCCAGCACTGCAAAATAAACTTAATTAGTTAAATAAAAATTAAAGATAGAGGAAATGGGTGGGAAAGATGGCTCAGCCACTAAGAGCGCTTATTGTGCTGGGCGGTGGTGGCACCCGCCTTTAGTCCCAGCACTTGGGAAGCAGAGGCTGGTGGATCTCTGTGAGTTCAAGGCCAGCCTGGTCTACAGAGTGAGTTCCAGAACAGGCTCCAAAGCTACACAGAGAAAGAAACCTTGTCTCAAAAAAAAGCACTTGAAAAAGAGGACCTGAATTTGCTTCCCATCACACACATTATGGTTCGTAACCATCTGTAACACCAGTTCCAAGGGATCCAACAGGCATGTTGGTGTACATACATGTATGCAAGCAGAGCATTTTTACACAGAGTAAAAATGTCTGTCTCACAATCATGAGCTTCTTAGCACAATGTGGACATGGCAGTGCTGGGGAATTAGATACTGGCCAGTCAGCCAACCTGCCTAGCCAAATCAGTAAGCTCCAAGTTCAGTGAAAGACCCTGTCAACCAAAAATAAGATAGAGTGGATTGGTAAGATGGCTCAGCAGAGAATGGAATGCTGGGAATCAAACTTGTGTCCACCAAATGTGTAGAGATCAGAGGACAAACAGAGCCCAGGATCCATATAGTGGAAGGAGATGATCAACTCCTGGAAGTTGTCCTCTGACCTGCACAACATGCAGTGTGATAGACATGCAGATGCACACACTTACAAATAAATAAAACAATTGAAAAGTTACATGAAAAAGGTGGAGTGATGGAGACCACTCAACATTAACTTCTGGCCTTGTACATTCACACATATACACTTAGAGCCGCACGTATGTACATCACAGTAAAATTTTTAAAAATATTTTACATGTGGAATTGACCTATAAATTGTGTCAATTAAAGATAGGGAAATGGGTTGGAGAAGTGACAGCCATTAAGAGCACTTACTTACTGTTCATGCAGAGGACATGAGCTTTGTTCCCAACACCAACATTATGGCTCGCAGCCATCCATAAGACCAGTTCCAAGGGACCCAGCAGGCATGCATGTGGTGTAAATAACATGCATGCAATTAAATCACAGACCTGCCTGCCTCTTTCTCCTGATGCCACCATGCCCACCCTAAGGAAGGATTTTTTTCTTTACGTGCATTGATGGTTTTGCTTGCATGTATGTCTGTGTGAAGGTGTCAGAATTCCTAGAGTTGCAGTTACAGGTAGTTATGAGCTGGCATGTGGTTGCTGGGAATTGAACCCAGGTCCTCTGGAAGAGCAGTCAGTGCTCTTAACCACTGAGCCATCTCTCCAGTCCCTAAGGAAGGAGTTTCTGTGAAGTATATGCTTGCAAGTGTACAGTTCAGTGGATTCTCACAGAGTGAACCACCCATTTCAGCACCGCCCAAATCAGGATACGGAACTATGCTGGTATCCATGACTCTGGGCAGTTGTCTTCTCAGAGATAATCCTTGGCTGTCCTGGAACTCACTATATAGACAGGCTGGCCTCAAACTCACAGAGATCCATCTGCTTCTGCCTCCTAGGTGCTAAGATTAAAGGCGTGTGCCACCATGCCCAGCGTTATTTATTTTGCGTATATGAGTGTTTGCCTGTTTGTGTGTGTACCATGTATATAAAGTGCCCACAGAGGTCAAAGGAGGGCGTTGGATCCCCTAGAACTTGAGTTACAGGCAGTTGAGCTGTCATGGTAGATGATAGGAACTGAACCCAGGTCCTCTGCAAGAGCAGTAAGTGTGGGCTAGAGAGATAGCTCAGCGGTTAAGAGCACTGACTGCTCTTCCAGAGGACTGGGGTTCAATCCCCAGAACTCCCGTAGCAGCTAACAATTGTCTGTAACTCCAAGATCTGACGCCTTCACACAGACATACATGTAGACAAAACACCAATGCACTTAAAATAAAACCAAATAAATTATTTAAATAAAACAAAGCAGTAAGTGCTCTTAACCACTGAGCTCCAGGACTCACAGAGACAAATATAGCATACATATACACAAACCTTTGTGTGTGTATGGGGTGTATATAGCAAGTGATAACCTAGAACTTCTGATCCACCACATTCAACCTTATCCAGTTGAAACCTAAACTTGACCATGCCACATTTGTGCTATGAATATCCCAGTGACTTCCTCCTTTCAAGGGAAATGTCTATATTAGCAACATGGACATTTAAGCCAGATAATTGGGGGTGGGGGGATTGTAGAAAGATTTTTTGGTTTTAATTTTGATATCTTTTTAAAAAGATTTTTATTTTATTTATTATGTATACTGTGTTCCACCTGCATGTATCCCTGCAGGCCAGAAAAAGGCACCCAGATGTCATTACGGGTGATAGTGAGCCACCATGTGGGTGCTGGGAATTGAACTCAGGACCTCTGAAAGAACAGCCAGTGCTCTTAACCTCTGAGACATCTCTCCAGCCCTATTTTGTTATCTTTTGTGTTGTAGGGTGTCTAGCAGCATAGGCTGCTACATACATGCTGGTTGCACCCTGGAGTCTTGATGTGGCCAGATGTTTTCCTGCAGGGCAAAATTGTCCCCTGTTAAGAACCATAGCTTTGCAGGGCAGTGATGGCGCACGCCTTTGATCCCAGCATTTGGGAGACAAAGGCAGGTGAATCTCTGACTTCCAAGGCTAGTCTGTTCTACAGAGCGAGTTCCCAGACAGCCAGGGCTACACAGATGGCTTTAACTTCTGTGTTATACTGTGTTGTCTCTGCCAGGACATTACCAGGGATATAGTTGGTATTTAGTAATTATCTGTTGACTGAATATTTGGTGTAGTCCTATTGGTAGCATTGAACATATAGGCCAGGGGTTCAGTTTTCTTCTCACACAACTCTTATCTCAACACACAACCTTTGACCTCTAAAATTGACATTAATTCAATGTTTACCTATAAAGCAATTAGCCATATGGAACAGGAGGAGCAAGGAGCCAGAAGCAGCCAGGCCAAGAGTAAGATTTTACTTCAGTTATTTACCTGTGGGATTCTGAAAAGCCGTTGGATTTATCTGAGCGTTGGCATCCTTTTCTGTAAAATAACAGTTAGCATTTGTTTCCTTTCAGTATTGTAAGGCTAAATGAATGAGCACAGCAACTGACGTAGGGTACTCAGAAGCAGTACCCATGCCAGTTCTCAGCCTGTGTCCTTATCCCATGTTGCTCATGGAGAGATTCAGTTGGTTTTCATTCTTGGAGAACCTGAGACATAGGAGGTTGAGGGGTGTAATGATTTAGTGTTTTGCTTACCATTTCTTGGGGAAACAAAACATTTAAAAATCCTGTCCTATGGTGTGTTCTGTTCCTAAAGGGGAAAAATTCATGGGCTGGAGTAACGCAGTGGTTGAGCACATGCTTAGCTTGTGTGGAACCCTGGCTTTGATCCATAGCACACAGAAAAGGGCAGGGTCATCTCAGGAATTGAACCACATGTGCCTGTCTACGTTTAGGGCTGGCGATGTGGTTTTCTTAATGGCAGTAGTTTATGGAGGTTGTCTGGTGGGTGATGTGTATTTTCTCTGTCCAGTGAGATGCTTCTAGATCTTCTACCTCTGTCTTTCAGAATCATCCTTGGAAAAGGAGAGGGAGACTCCAAGTCCCATTGACCCCAACTGTGTGGAGGTTGATGTGAACTTCAATCCTGACCCTGCCGACCTGGTCCTCTCCAGTGTGCCAGGTGGGGAGCTTTTCAACCCCCGGAAGCACAAATTTGCAGAGGAAGACCTGAAGCCACAGCCCATGATCAAAAAAGCCAAGAAAGTCTTTGTTCCTGATGAGCAGAAGGTAAAAAAAAAAAATCCTTTATTAAAGGCACAGCAGTGATTTCAGAGTCTAGGGTAAGCTGTGGCATAGCTCAGCAGTACAGTGAGTACAGTGCTTGCTGGTGCTTGATGGAGATGAGAGGCCCTGAGCTCCATCTTTAGCACTTCAAAGAGAAGTAAAGGTGGCAGCGCACACCTTTACTCCTAGCACTCAGGAGGCAGAGGCAGGCGGATCTCTGAATGCTAGTCTATCCTGGCCTCCAGAGTGAGTTCCAGGACAGCTAGAGCTGTTATACACAGAAACCCTGTCTTGGAAGAGCAAAGAGGAGAGAGAGAACTAGAGTAGGGACTGACGGGTTTTTGGGTTTATTTTGTTTTTGTTGTTGTTGTTTTTAAAGATTTATTCATTTATTATGCATACAGTATTCTCAGTATTCTGCTTGCATGTGCCCACCACTGCCTGGCCTCATACCTGATTTTTATATGGAGAACTCTTCCTACCAGAGATACTATAGGAGTTCTGTGCTTGGAGCCACATCAGCAGCAATTTGATGGGAAGAGAGAGTTAGGCAAGGTTTGGCCCCAATGACTCAGATAGTTCCCTTCTTCCCAGAGCCTCTGGTTAGTGTTCCACTTCCCTGGCATTAGTCCAGCCATGGGGAAGGGAAGTCACTAGACCACAGAAAGCAAGGTTGAACAGTTAAAGGACAAAAGACACCTTGTATGGCTGGGGAGATGGCTTAGTTCTCATCCTTCCTAATGCTGCAACCCTTAAATACAGTTCCTCGTGTGGTGACCCCCCCATCCATAAAATTATTTCACTGCTACTTTATAAATAATTTTGCTACTGTTATGAATCATAATGTAAATATCTGTGTTTTCCCATGGCCCTAGGCAACCCCTGTGTAAGGGTTGTTTGCCTGCCCCACAAAAGGAGTTGCAACCCATGGATTGAAAACCACTGGCTTAGTGGGTAAAGCATTTGCCACCAAAAAAAAAAGAACAAAAGAAAACATAAGAACCCATGTGAAAGCTGTAACAGTGTGTGTCTGTAATCCCAGTGTTCCTTTTGGGAGAAGAGAAGCAGGGGTAGGAGAATTGCTGGAAACTCTGGGCCACCTATCTTGCCAAACACAACAGTGAACAACAAAAAGACCCTGTCTCAAATAAGATAGACAATGAGGACTGGCCCCCAAGAGTTTTCCTCTAACATCCACACATGTAACATGGGGCGTGGGCATGCACCTCTCTTCCTTCCCACTCCCTCTTTCTTGCATGGTCTTGTCGAGTCAGGTTTGATCTCGGGACTGCACTTAGCTTGATGGTTTTACCACCACTAAGCATGGTGTAGCAGCACAAGCCTTCATCCCAGCACTTGGAAGGCAGAGGCAGGCAGATTGGTGGGAGTTCAAGGCCAGGCGGTCTACATAGTGATTTCTTAGACAAGAGCCATATAACAGCCCTTGTCTCAGAGAGTATGCCTGAAGGAGGCAAGGGTAGAGCACACAGCAGCACACTGCCTGTCAAGGCAGACTCTTGACACACTCTGCAGCCTGCCCCTCTGAAGACAGGGCAGTGTCCACAGTATTCCTTCTTAACCACAGCATTGAACTGTGGGGGTGGTAGACCTGGGGGTGGGAAGATTAGGTTCCCTCAGGGGGAACACCAGATCACCCACAGAGGGTACTTTCCCACAGGATGAAAAGTATTGGACAAGACGCAAGAAGAACAATGTGGCAGCCAAACGCTCCCGGGATGCCAGGCGCCTGAAAGAGAACCAGATCACCATCCGGGCCGCCTTCCTAGAGAAGGAGAACACAGCCCTGCGGACGGAGGTTGCTGAGCTTCGCAAGGAGGTGGGCAAGTGCAAGACCATCGTGTCCAAGTATGAGACCAAGTACGGGCCCTTGTAACCTGTGCCCCTTGCCCCGCAGGGCACTGCCTGCACTTCAGACCTCTGCCTGGGGCTCCCAGGACCCCACCCTCGTGTGGAGACTTAGGACTCTTCATGGGCACATGGTCTGCTCTAGGAGTGTTCACGTCTCAGCTTCATTACAACATGGCCAGCACACGTGGTGACTTCCCCAGGGGATCAGGCTCCTCTCTGAGGGGGAACATGAGTGAATCTACATAGACGGGTAAACAGCCCAAGTTTCTCTTCTTGGATGTCCCAGCTGAATCAGAAGGGACCTCTGGAGTCCAGATCTCTCTCCACAGTGCTCAGGCTTTCCTAGCCTTCCGTCAGTCTTCAGTCTGGACTGACAAGGGCTGTCTACAGAATGAGTCATGATTGTTGTTACCTTCATGTTGTCTCAGGTAGCAGGTGCATTTCCACTTGGGGTGTGTCTGTCATGCACCTCACTGTCCCCAAAAATTCTTTGAGAGAAACATTCATTCCCATCTGTCTCAGAGCCAGGACACCCTAATACCGTTAGTGTGTGGAGGGTAGTGGGCCACGAGAGTGGGGTCTCTGCGTAGCCTGGAATTGGAGTGGAGTTTTGGGCTACCAGCAGAAGTGCATCCTACCCTTCTTAGCTCCCACATCCCTTTTATCTTGTGGCTCTCAGACCTGAAGCAGCCCTGGAATCAGCTCCCTCTACATCCCACTTGCTATGGAAGAGACATTACCAGGGTGGCTGCTCTTTGGGCTCCAATTGCCAGCACCTAGGGAGGCTTTTGTACCTCCAGGCCAGTCTGGAGGCTCCTGACTTCTGCTTGCCTGGCTTCTGGTTATTCTCACCCAGTAACCATTTTCAGATCTTAGGTTTAGAAAGAAACCCCATAACCTAAGAAACTTAAGCTTCATGGTCCAGGGTACCAATTAATTCTACATGGCATTTAGGAAACTGGCCTCCACAGCCTCCTGTTGTGGGCACCAGAGTGAGGGGCTGTCTCTTGTGACGCTCCATTGGTTCCTTGCTCTGACTCACTGATGTGTCCCAGGCCAGAATCCAGTCTCCCTAAAGGCAGAAGTGGGCCTTTCACTTCGCAGACAGAATCCTCTCTGTGAGTGTCAGGGTGCAGCCTCATAGGAGTGCACTTGCCGAAGTCTTAGTACAGATCTCAAAGGCCAGCAGCTCTGGAGACATTTACACTGGCCTGGAGTCCTTCAGTCTTGGTCTCAGGAGTCAGGGGCTGACCACACAGGTCTGGCCATGGGGTGGACTGATTCTTGCAGCTTTGGCTTCCTCTGCCTCACAGCTGCAGCCTTCTCTTACGTTTGACTGAACTTGTCCTCTTGGTCTGCCCAGAGGATTGGCTAAGGAAATCATGTGGGTCAGTTAGGGCACCCTCTAGGAGGGGGTGTTTATTTGCTCAGGGTGGGCAGCCTGTGTGAAGGAGACAGAGGTGACGAGGGTGCTTTATTATTCTTAACACTGGCTTTATTTTAAACAGTGGCTTTGTTTGGGGCCCCAATCTTTCAAGACTTTTCATAATTTTAAGACCAGGGCAAACTGTCTACTGGCCATGGACTGCAGCCAGGAGATGCCCTGCTCCTCCTGGGACCTGCACATCACCTCTTGACAAAGGTCCCTGAGGCTAAGGGAGGTCTCCCTCCTACTAGGTCCGTGACTTTGACTTTGTGGTTCTGTAGGAACCATGTGCACACTTGTCACTCTGTTGTAACCACAAAGGGCAGTTGCATCCAGCATGTCAGTGTCCTGCCCTGGCTGCCTGCCTCCCACCCACCCGGCACTCTGAGCCGGCTGTTCACCCAGAGGCAGTTCTCACTTCCTTACTGGTGGACAAGCCTTGAGCTAAAAGGCTTTTCGTTCACTTTGGCTAGAAAATGTAAGGTTTGTGTTTTTTAAGTTTTAGTTTTTAAGGAATGGATACTTAGCTCTGGATGCCATCTGTGTTCTGACCCCAGTGGGTGGGTTGGGGCTTAATGTGTCTCCCTTGGTCCTATCTTCTGCCTTGTGGTGCCCTCCTTTCCTTCCAGAAGTCAGGGGGGTCTGGCTCCTCCTAAAGTGCTTACTTGGAAATGGTATGGCGCGCGCTTCTTGGAGAAGCCTTTGAATGAAAAGCAGTGATACGGGAAGAAGCATGCCTGGAAGTTGACATCTTGGAGAAAAAAGTGTTCACATAAGCTCGGCTCCTCTGTTGGCTTTAGGACCCAAGACTGTGCAGAAAGAGTTGATCTCTGCTGTTTGTCTTGCCATGAAAGTCTCCTGATTCACTCTAGGAGCTGACGACTGAAGCCTGAGTCTCCTGCACTCAGATCTTTGACATCTTCTAAAGAGTAGCAGGCTTGAGAAGTCAACTTCTATTTGGCTCTCCATGGGTTTGCCTTGGGATGAGAAGTGCTGTCACTTCCTAAGCGTCCTGTTCTATTGCGACCTCAGAAAAGATGCGTGAATGAGCTAGAATGCTGCAGGAATGTACATACAAGAAATGTCTGTATAAAAGAACTACACACGTTTGGAGAAAACTCCGCCCTGTGGAGTACCTGCCTGAGTGAATCACCTTATCCTTGGCCCAAAGACTGACTTCTGTGGGTCTGACTCCCTTGGTTGGGGACAGTACTAGGCAGTGAACCTGACCCCTGGTCCACACTCCCTGCTGAGGAGGGTGCTGTGGTCTACTTTCCACTCAGGCAGCTCCTCCAGTCCTCCAGCCTGGGGACACGCGTGAAGCTCTCCAGTGGCTCTGAGAGGTGTGCTCCTTGTAAGGAGGGGCATGGAGCTCCTGGTTTCCAGGGCTAAGCCCCACCCACAGCTTCTTTAACATCTGTTAATTAAGTGCAATAAATTTTTCTAGAAAAAGGCAAAGATGATTTCCAGGTAGAGATTGCTGTCTTTTGGTATTAGGATGCCAGAACACCACTTGGTTTTATTTTTCTAAGTGCATGTGATTGGTAGAATGTGTGGGGCTCTGCATCCTCCCCAGGAGCCGCATTCCAGCGGCCCCTCTCCCTACCTTTGTTGGGGGAAAGAGGCCAGGAGAAAACCCCTTTGTCCCAGCTGCAGAGGAAGAAGCAGAAGCAGCCCATTGGCCTTATGTGTGTGTGTGCCTGTGCGAGTGTGTCACTGCTGGTGGGCCGGAGTGATGTGGTAGGGAGGGAAGTTGGGAATGTATCCTTTTCAAACAAAATTAAATATTTTGAGAAGAGAATTTGGCGATGGTCTTTTATGTTATCCCCATCTTTGTCTCCTTTCTCTGTATGTTAGCACGAGAACCAAGTCTTTGGAGTCCCAGGCAGCACCTCTGTCAATACCAGCTAGATATCCTTGACCGAATCACCTGACTCCTCTGTGCCTCAGTTTCTTCACCTGTCAAATGAAAGTAATTTCTACCCTGTTTATCTTGAGAGAGGAGGACACACATCACAGCAAAGGTAGTTTGAATAGACTGTGAACAATCAATAAAAAGACCAGGAACTCAAATGCCTGATGGCAACTGTTTTAAAATAAAAAAAAAAAAAAAGATCAACTAAGAATACACATTTAGCCGAGTGGTGGAGGTACATGTCTTTAATCCCAGCATTTGGGAGGCAGAGGCAGACGGATCTCTGTGAGTTTGAGTCCAGCCTGGTCTACAAGAGCTAGTTCCAGGACA
>LOJH01042041.1:0-14277 GCA_001685095.1 Ellobius talpinus | reverse complement strand
CCTCCTCCTCCTTCTTTCTGTTTGCTTATTTTTCAAGACAATGTTTCTCTTTGTAGTCCTGTGTCCTGGAGCTCAATCCATAGACCAGACAAGGCTGCAAATTCAGAGATCCACCTGCCTATGCCTCCCCAGTGCTGAGATTAAAGGCAGGTACTGCCATGCCTAACTGTTTTTCATTTAAATTTAAATGAAGGATTTTATATATTTCTTGGACAAATTTGAATCAGTAGCATCAGCCCTGTTGCTCTTTGGGGCCATCATTAAGTCAAATAGAGGTTACCTGATCAAAATCAATACACCCAGACAATTTCTCTTCTAACCAAGATGACTGTAAGGCCACCAACAAGCAGGTAGCATATAGAGAGCAGCTCCGTGGGACAAAGGCGTGACTCACACCCAGAGTAAAGAGAACAAGACTGCATGAGAGCCTGCTGTGCCACTTAGAAGAGCAATTGTAAACTTAAGAGTCACTTATGTCTTGACTTTCCAGTTGAATGTTTTTATATCATGCTTGACCACATGTAACAGACCCTCACTGAGAATGAATGGGAAGCTCAGAAAAAGGTGGAGGACCCCGCGTTTCCTGGTAACTGTGGGGCATAGAAACAGTTAAATGTATTTACCTCTTGTCTTTTAGAACTTTTGATGTGAGAATGTATGTAGTATATGTGTATGTTACATAGCAAGTAACTGCAGTCATAGAGCAAGGCTGTCAGCAGTCTTTGCCAACCAGAAGTCTGCTTCTACATTCTCCTGAGTCAAGGTCACTCACATTCTGATATCTGTGCACACATGCTTTAAAACATGGTTTTATCACATATGTCCATGTCTTAGTTCAGGTTACTATTGCTGTGATGGAACATCGTAACCAAAACTAAACTATGCGTACTTTAACAATATATAGTTAAATTTTGATTTTTGAGCCTTCTAATGGATGCTATGTTTATAGTCTGGAGTTACTTTTTCATCTGGTCTTGTATATTTCCATGAAGGAAAGTTGTGGCTCTCCCTTTCAGAAGGAGAATGACTGCATGTTTCAGCTACCTCTTTGTCGCTGTGGCCTGACAGTAAGCAAGTTAAGGAAGGGAACGTGTGTTTAGGCTTACAGTTGGAGAGGTAGAACTCATCAAGGGTGCACAGCACAGTAGGGTTACCTCCAGAGCAGCAGGAAACAAGACCCCTGTCTGTTCACATCCGTGCGAATCAGGAAACAGACACAGGACAGGAAGCAAGGCCAGGATGCAGATGTCATCAAACCACCACTCAGAAACTGCCCTTAGGTAGGTATCGTCCTAAAGGTCCCATAACCTACCAGAGGGTCATCCCCAGCTGGGGACCACATGTTCAGACAAGGAAGCTATGGGTATCATTTTCTATCAAATAATGACAATATGTTAATTATGTCTAATCTTTATCATAAATACTTGATATATAAGAAACAGGGCTTGAGGCTCAGTATAAAATACATGACCCTTCTTCCAGTTAAAAAATCCTTATAGTTTCCATATTTGTTACACTTTGGTTAGTAAAGGATGATTAAAACACATACAACAAGTCTTACTTTTCTGTTTTTATAATGTGGTAACTAAACCCAGAGAAAGCATAGTTTATATGCTACATTTTAAAACCAATTATCATCTAATAATTGTCAAATTAAATATACATTAATATTCCATTTACATATGTAATTGAGTGTCATGAGGTGAGATATGAAATCTCACTTTAATGGGATGAGTGTGTCAGGTAATGAAATTTCAGGTTTCTGTCAGCTTCATACTGAGCTAAACATAGACCCCATTGGTCTCATGGAGGCTTCAGTTCTCAATGGGCTGAGTACAGACTTAAAAACAATGTTTTGTGATGGGAAGAATATATTTGATCGCCTCATCAAAATTAAGTGACACATTCCAGGGTGTAGAGACTCAATGTAGGTCTCTAAGCTTCTTCCAAACAAATAACAAAACATATTTTTCTTTCTGTCCATGAAAGGAAACCGTTTGTGTGTCCACGCACTGGGAAGTGCAGGCAGTGCGAGCCACCTGAGCATGGGCCACTTATGGGGGCAGGGTGAAATGCAGGCATGCCTAGCTCTCTGGGTGTCCCTTATTTCAGCTGGCAGTCATGCCCTGCTTTGAAGACAATCTTAGCTTGGCTGGAAGGGGTCGCTTCTGCCATCACTTCATTCAAAGAGGGGGACCATCATGTCCAGGATTTGCTTGCTAAGTTCACAGAGTCTCTTAGGACCTTGTCCCTACAATGTTCTCAGATTTTAGCAAAGAATGGCTTGACCAGCCATTTCAGTTACAGCGGGTTTCTGCTCTCTTGTGGGTATATTTATATGGTTGATAAAAATCTAGGATGTGTTCTTGTTAGGTAAGACTGAGTTATTTAGCTGTTCTATAAGGTGTGTGTGTGTGTGTGTGTGTGTGTGTGTGTGTGTTTTGTTTTTTAAGACAGGGTTTCTCTATGTAACTCTTGCTGTCGTGGATCTCATTCTATAGACCAAGCTAGCTTTGAACTCAGAGATCTGCCTTCCTCTGCCTCCTGAGTACTAGGGATTATGTACCATCACTTTTCAGCTTTCTTTTTTAAGTTTGATTTCATATTTATTCATGTGTAAGTGGGTGTGTCAAACATATGAGGGAGCCCACAGAGAGCAGGGGAGGGCTCCAGATCTCCTGGAGCTAGAGCTACAGGCTGCTGGAAGCTGCCATGTGTTGGGAGTCAAACTCAGGTTCTCTGGAAGCGAAGCCAGTGCTCTTAACCATGAGCCATCTCTCCAGCTCCCGTTTTCTCTCAATTATGAAATGCTGCAATTTATCTTTAACTTTCATTTTGAAACAGTTTAGACTTACATAAATGTTGCCGAAGTAGCACAGCCCATTCTCAGATTTGCCAAGGCTTCTTTACTGGTAAAATCTTCCATGCTCTTAATATAATTATCAAAACCAGGAAAGTAGCATTGACACTACTTTTAACTGAGCTGTAGAGCACCTCTGTTTGCCTGCTTTGCCTGCACGCAGCTCTGTTCTGTGTCCCAGCATCCAGAGCCACACTGCATTCAGTTGTCAGGTGTCCCTCTCAGTCTCATCCCACCTATGACTAGTTTTCAATCTTTCCCTTTTCCTTTATTATCTTGACTTTTGAAGTTACATTGGTCAGTTATTTTGTAGCCTATTCCTAAGTTTGTATTTCCTCATGACTAGACTGAGGTTAGCGAATGCAAGCTTTAGAAGATTTCAGGAGCGATGGGGAGTCATGACCAAGGACAGTAAGGGTACCTACCACCCTACTTACCATACTTAGTGCCAGAGTAGACCCACTGAGAAGGTGCCACTTACATCCTATACACGTGGCCCTGCTTCTCTCGAAGACAGCTTGGCAAGAGATACCAAACACCTTCAGGGCTGCCTTGAGGACGTTTGTAACCTCCAATTCCACCCCAAAGAATCCACCCTGAAGAAAATAGTCACGGGTGCAGGAAGGGGGTTATATTCCCTGCAGCACCAGCAGTGAGCACTGTGGAGATGACTTGGGGAAGTAGAAATCGTATAGCACCTGATAGTAAGGAAAGAGTGGTCCCAATGCAACAAATGATCACAACATAGCAGTTCATTGTATCGAAAAGTAAAAACTGTCTATACGGCTTGAGAATATTTTCCTCTTTTACACACAGACACACACACACAGACACACACACACACACACACAACTGTTAGGAGCACCAAACATGAGAAAGCTGTCATTAAGTGTGAGGATCATGCCTCGTCGTTATTTTCTTCCCTGTGCTGCTTTCCTGGTTCTTCTTAGAAATAATGTCCAGATATATTAAGAAACTAAAGCTAGCAGTCACCTTGCAGGGACCCTTTAGGAAGTTTGTTGAACTGTCTTTCTGATTCCTCTCTTAATGGTAGCCATTGTAACTTCAAACGTAATCAAACAGCATTTTTGAAAAGTCATCTTGAGTGTTTGTGTGCATTCGTGGGCATGCAGACTCATACTGCAATGAACTGCTTGGTTAAAGGAGCCAGGAATTAAATGGCCATGCTACTTATCCAGGGATCTTTTTATTGACAGAGATTTGTAAGTGGAATCCGCCTCTTCTCTTTATAAAAACCTCCCCTGGCATATTTCCATTTGTAGAGGGTCATCTTTCTAAATATCAAAATTATTAAAAATATGTTTTAGTTCAACAAAGTATGCTATCCTAGTGACCCATTTCCATTGAAATAAAAGGCTTCTGTAAATTTTCTTTAAAAAAAATCGGTATTTAAGAAAAAATTTAATATATGAATTGTTCGTGATTGCTTTTAAAAGTAAGTCCATCTGGGGAAGCTAACGACTTGATAAAATAAAAGATAAGAGAAGGCTAGCCTGCCAAAAATTACAGATTCTCATTTAAATAAAAGTTGGAAGATATATTTTTTATTTTTTTCAAGGTTAGTCTTTGAGCTTAAACTCAGAGGGGGAAAAAAAGAATCCCTTCCTCAAGCTCATCAAATTGCAAAAAGTCAAATATCTATGTTTCATTTTTAATCAAACAGGCTAAATATTCATGTTTATGTGGCTAAATGAAGCTTTTGTGTGCAGTGCTCCAGTCTGTCTGCATGAATAGTAGCATTGTGGCTGGGTGAGGTCACGGCAGGGGACAGTGAGGGAAGATCCCAGCTGAGTCCACAGGCCCCTCTGCTGCACCACGCACCAGCTTTCTCGAAGCCAGAGAGCTGCCGCTCACCACCAAAGGCCCTCAGTTTGTTTGTGCCGGGCTGCGGCCCCTCTTGCCTGTGTGCAGTGATGGCACCATGTGCCATGAATAATTCAAGTGTTCTGTGAGGACCAGAATGGCAAGGAGGAGCATGTGTTTGGCCGAGACTGCAGGAGTCTATGGTTTCCCCGCCTTTACACATCCCTGGTGGCCACCTGCTCTGGGATGAAAGACTGCGCCTTTCACTGCCTACGGCTCTGTGACAGGATCCGTGAGGTATGGCTGCTGTAGCTACGGGACTGTACCTTGATGTGCTTGCCTCCCATGCAGTGACAGGCTGTCACCCGTAGATTCATTAAGGATGAATGATGGCTCATATTTTACCTACACTTCCTACTAACCAGACAGAGGAATGAGTCAGTTGCCAAGAGCATGCTGGCAAGCAGCCCCTGGCCAACAACAGTGTTAGCACTACGACAACATGAAAAAGGTTCCCTCTGTTTTCCCCTTCAACAAGATCTCTGAGATTTGACCCCCTCTTTACAGTGCTGTGGGACCCTTCACTCTCAACTCAGTCCCAAACGGAATTCAACTTAGATAACAAGATAGTGTCGAAACACGATGCCCAGCCTTTGCTCGATGTCTAGCCTTTGCTTGTCTGTCTGGGTGTATGCCTGCAGGCCAGAAGAGGGCACCAGACCCCATTACAGANACTCAGGACCTTTGGAAGAGGAGGCAATGCTCTTAGCCACTGAGCCATCTCTCCCCCTGCAGTTGCCACAGAAGCAGGGACATCAGCTTTTAATAGCCCCTTGGAAAACTGCCTTCCCCACGGCCCAAGCATTCCAGAATTGAGCCCTCTCTCCACCTTATCTGTGAGGATGGGAAGGAGGGCTTCTCAGTCTGCACTCTGTCAATTACATCTTTACCATCCCTACTGAGGACGAGCAAAAGATGAGGCTGGCTAGGTTAGGCAGCAATAGGTGACTTCCATGATGGATCTGGCCAGCATGTGCCTCAGTGGATTCGGGGATCAGGACGTCAATGCAAAATAGTTTATGATCTGTGTGCCATAGGCAAGGTATGGAGAGAAAGTGTTCTAGAAGTTTCTGGCAGGAAAACAAGCCCCTGAACTTGGGCAGACGTCTTGGGGGAGAGAAGCAGGAAGTGAGCAGGTCATTGGAGATGTGATAGGCCTCTGTCTTAGTTCATCGTAACAGAACGAGGAGTAGGGTTATTTGGCCTTGCTCAAATAGCTCCTCAAGACACCAGTTCTCCATCAGCGGCAGACTTGCTAGGATGGAAGATGGATTGGTGAGAAAGAGAGAGAGAGAGAGAGAGAGAGAGAGAGAGAGAGAGAGAGATCAGAGGCCTAGGTGGAGAGGCACTATTGGTTCTAAAAGCCAGGGGGCTGTGGAACACCAGCCAGGGGAAATGGCCATTATCTTTCAGGCAAACATAAGTCATTGGAGGATTAGGGGCAGGGAGAGATGTGATGAAATTAGTTTTTTTGGACTATAAATCTGGAAGTGTTGTGTAGGAGCACACATCAGCTCAGAATAATAAAGGAAAAATCCTCGCTAAGTTGAAAGTAGCACAGTCTGCTTTGGGAAATGTGTGACATGGACTAAATTGTGACCCCAGGTCCTTTCTGCTGAATGAAAATCTTGGTGACTTCTTGTGATGAAAGGAATGAACACTGTCAGTCCAAGGCCTAACTATTATTGTTCAGGTGGTCACTAAACTCTACATGCACTAGAGACTATAGTTCACTTCAGAAGCATCACATAGCTATTTGTTAATTCATTGATTCTTTTATCGGACATTTGTCTGAATGTACTGTGTGCCAGGCATCATGAGAGGCCCTGGATGTGAGTGGAAAGAAAAGAAATCAAATATACTCTGCGTTCTATAGGAATATGTATATCTATTTGCTATAGATTGTGAGGCAGAACGGGAGAAGGTGTGAAACAGGGAATGACTGGTATAGACAGACCTAAGGTGTGCAAACCCTCCTACCCAGAAGGGGCTAAGGCACACTTGCTGGTCTCTGTGGGGTTCGTGACTGTGTGGCTCTACAGGTAAGACAAGCTCTGTGTGGGTAGGAAGGCAAAGTCAGAGGAAGGATCTGCCTTTGTCACTTAATCATTAGCTGTTTGTCACTGCTGTGACAAAAACACTTGATACGAGTAACCAAGAGAAGAGAGGGTTGTCTTGGTAGATGGTAGATGGCTTTACAGGTTTCTGGCCACAATGCCCAAACACCATGGCGGAAAATGTGCCATGTGCTATATAGCAAAACTGCTCAACTTGTGGGAGAAAAGAAGGGGAGAGGATATGGGAGAGAGAGAAAGAGATAGATAGGAAAAGAGGGAGGCAAAGAAGGGAAAGAGATGGAGGGAGAAAGGGTGAAGGATGGGAGAAAGGGAATGAAAAGGAAAGAGGAGGGAAGAGTGAGGGAGGGAGAGAGAGGGAAGGAGGGAGATAGGGAGGGAGGAGGAGGGAGGATGAAAGAATACATCTGGGGACAAGATACACCCTTTAAAAACCAACTCTTGATAACCCACTTCTTCCTACTATACCCCTCCTCCCAATAACCCACAACCGTGAACTTAACAGTTACTTCATTAGCTCACTAATACGATTAGATTTCTCCCGATGTGGTCTCCCCTCAATGTTGCCATCAGCTGAGGACCAAGCCTTCAACAATAAGCTTTTGGGGGCATTTTATATCCAAACCATAATACTCAGTAAAAGTAAATTATATGTGATGGCCCCTGCATGTCTGTGAGATAGAGACTGACATTGACTTAGCACTTAGACAGGAATCTTTTCTCTGCATTTTAACCCTGGAGCCAAACCTTTTACAACCACTATGGTGGTCTCCAAACATCTTGTTCTCCCATACTACCCTCGTTATCCACATCAGTCACGACCCAACACTTTGCACCCAGCAAAAGTTACAAACGATTTTCAGAGCTATCTGCTGGGAGTTGACAACAATTTTCAGACAGAGAGACAGGGTCTGGGATCAATTGGCCGTCCTTGCTTGGTGCATCAATCACCGAGGAGAGCGGCTCAATATTTTCTTAGATAATTGATCCAGGCACTCACCTATCTATCTATGAGTGCATAATCAAGCATTAATAAGTAAGTTTTGACAGTCTGCGACTGTCGGCTGGTAGCAAGTGAAAGACAGGCACTGCCCCTTCATGTTGCATTATCGCAGTTATCAGTCAGCCTGACGGACCTTCGCAGCCTGCTGTTCGTAGAATATCTCTCCAAGACCATCGGTCATGAATGCTTTATAACACCAGCACCCTGAATTCTTAGCTGGTGCTTCTGTGGTATGGTGCCAGCAGTAGTGCCTGGAGAGCAGAGGTCATGATGATAATGGTGAGTTTCTTGGTTATGTCCCAAGAGGAGTGAAGTAGCCAGAGCTGCCATCGCTGTGGTCCTCGCTCTTGCAGCCATTCTCTCTATTCAGAGCACAGCGAGAACAAATGACCAGCGGTGGAGAGAAACCTGCGTTCACCTGTCGCTGAGTCTGTGGCCATCCAGATGAGACGCACACGGAAGCCATGCATGGTCACCATGCTCTGCTGGTTTGGTTGTGGTTTTAGCAATGCTACTTCAAACTGGAATTGTAGTCATACAGATTTGACTTGTTGTTGTCCCTGCCATTAATTTGATTTGACTCTGTCCTGTTTAGACCATCAGTGTTTGTTCTGGGGGAGCTAAAAAAGTCAGAGACAGTGTGGGTAGAGAAGAAAGTCCATAGGGGAGAGCCAGTCAGATTAGCTGTGAGTAAACTAGCTTGTGGACCTGGCAAGACAGATCAACCATAGCCTCACATTGCGTGTGCCGGGGCCTGTGCCACCAGGCATCAGGTCACCCAGTCATGCCCCTGTGAAGTCCCTTGGCGGCTCAGTGCAGTAAAGACTGATTAAACATGTTTATATATAATTTGAAAATGGTTCTTTCAGGAAGCGTGTGGTTCTTTAAAGTCATTTTAAAATGTGAGATTTTACTTTAGTTTATTTATACTCTAGCCAAAAAGAGCCCCAAATCCAGCACAGAGGCGCATGATGTATGGAGTCTTCCATGAGAATTGTCAGAGCTGGTTTATATATTTCACTCCATCAATATGCCCTTTCACAGTTCCTAATTAGTTTTGTTAGTTGACTTACAGAAAAGAGTATTTAAAGTGAGCCGTCAGGCATTCCACCGAGGGACCAACATTAATGAAAAGCACACACTGTTGGGAGGCCAGTCGAAGAGCAAACGGTTCAGTCTCAAGCACCCCTAATTTGTACTGGGGGTGATTATCATCCGGGTTAGAAAACACTTCAGTGGGAAGCCATGGCGATTACTTCAGCAGTGAGTAGCTGGATTTGTGGGTTAACATATATGCCGTGGCTGACTTTGGGCTAACCCCATGCCTAGCAAAGAGAAAATGGCTCCCAAGGAAAGAGAATAATCAATAAACTATGCGTTTGTACAATTTTGGCCTCCCCTTTTGTCTGAGCTTGGTTGTTGTCCTTTACGAGGGACATGTATTTGAAGGGATGCATCTTCCAGCTTTAATAGCTAGAGCAGGTGTACGTCCGTTCTGCGGCTTTACAGTAGATCTGTGCAGTCTTCCAGAAACTGCGGGTGCACAATTAGATCCCGACAAGGCACACATTCATGGTGATCAAACCATGCTCCTTAAATGAAGGCTGCATTTGCTTTAGCTCCTGCTGAGTTTCCAAGCAGGGACCCTGGCTGCCAGCATTTCTAGCTTGAGTGGGTTTCGCTGCAGAACAGCTCCCATTCATTCGTGCTCTGGTGAGGACGGAAGGTCTCTTGCCTTGGCGTGGAGAATGCAAAGCGGGAGTGTCTTGTGTCACTCCTGTCACCCATCCATGCTTCTACAGCCAGAGCTGCGGAGCGACTACCACCACACAACTTCTCTCAGTACCTGCCACGCTCAGGTGTCGCTTTGTCTGTGGTGCGCAGTGGCTGTTTATTATGTGGGAGAAAGGGAAAGCTTGCCAGCCCGCTTCACTCATGCGAGCTTGACTCATGACATCAGCAGTAAACTAGAACGTAGCTTCTAACCACATACAAATAGGTCTCCGGCTGCTGGCTATGCTGTGATGTCAGTCCTGATGCCCCACTCCCCCGCTCCCCTTCATTAGCCGATGCACCCCCTGGGGGTAGATGCCAGGAGAAAGAATTTGGTTTTGTTTTCCTAATGCACCAAATACGTTTGGAACAATAGGAATACTTTTCTCTCAACAGTTTTCTGGCCTGTTGATTTCCCAACTCAGTTAATTAGACCTCTGCATCTGTATTTCCAAGTCTTTATTAGAGCTCAACATTACCTACAGGAGAGCTGATTTCTAAATCAGATTGCCTTTCCACACACACCTTGCTCCTCTCCCAGGAGGCTTCATTCGGTGTCTACAAGCAGTAGCAAAGCCACACCAAGCAAATTATTGTGCAGTGTGGAGGCATCTCGGCAGGTTAGGACAGTAGCCTGGCCGGTGGGGAAAGGTGTTTACAAGGACCCACTGATGATACCACCCGGAGAAGCCCAGGGCATGACTCAGACCTGCCAGGCTTTGCTTCAGACCAGGCTGCCTCTGCATGTTCATGTTCATCTGATGGGCAGTCGCACCCCAGCACACACAGGGCAGAGATTAACATGTGTGGCTGTGTCGCTATGAATCAGCACTTACCTTCTCAGGAGACTCTCGTGTGATGCACGAAAGCCTATTTACGAAAAAGCGCTTCATTCCAGCAGCGCGAACTTAGGAATATGTGTTTACTTGGGGCCAATCTGTATCTAGAGACCAGAGGACGTAATGAAAGAATAAAAGAAAAAGCGCAAGGATGAGGAAGAGAAGAAATCCACACGTGACCGGCTTTCACGGCAATGCCTCTGTGAGCTTCACAGCTATTTTCTTGGCACAGAAGCACATACAAATGAAATTGTTGCTGAACATATAAGAGAGAAATTTAATTAGGTGTAATCACCGCACTTTTGATTTTCAAGGCACTTTGCAAATGCAAACTAATTAATCTTCCATTATACATCCAAGTGGCAAGGATATATATCTTTCTGAGGTATCAAGAGGAGCACACACACAGGGTGCTGACCTCCCAGGATGCTCTGAGAGTCTTTGTCTACGTGCACTTCTGCTGCTGGGCACACATTTAAGCCAAACTGAATGACGGCAATGGGGCACTGTGGCACGACGCAGAACAGTACAAAATTGACAGGCTTAGAAGAGAGATGGAGGCAAAGGGCCCGAATATGAAAAAATTTATTCTAAATCAGCACATGCCCAAAGATCACAAATTGAAAGAGACAGAACAAATAGAGAGTTTTGAAAGAAGCAAATCTTTTTTTTTCCACTGAGAACTTGGGATCCAGGGTTCAAATTCATGAACTGTGGAGGATATTTTACCAAGAAGCAAATCTTAATACAGAGTTATTGGCTTAAGTGTGGGATGTATTCCTTGAAGCACAGAAGGGCATCATGTTAGCCAGCAATGGGCCTCAGGAAAGACCCTAACAGTTCTACAGCCCAGTTTTTCAGCCTATGGGTTGTGCACGTCCCTGGGGGCCCCTTTGCTCTGAAATTCAGGTTTCTATCCAAGGTAAGGGGTGTGTCAACAGGCCCAGCTCCTTCTCTGAGAGGGTTCTCTGAAGACCGTTCTCTGAGTGGGTGAGCTTTCAGTTGCGGAGGAGGGACATGGGACAAATCTACACACAGTACATCCATCCAATTAGTTTGAAACTGCAACCTTAATTAAAGATTCCTTTCTCCGGGCACTATACCAATATCACAAATGCAAACAGGGCAGGGGCTTTTCAGTTGGAGCAATTCATATAGCTAGCATTTTGTAGGACTGGAATCAGTCCAAATTCCTCCCTGTGCTGCCACGTGAAATCCTGCAAGGTGTGCATGCATGTGTGTGTTCATTTGTTTTATGAAAATATTTGTGGGGATGGGCCAAGTGATAATTTAGGATAATCAGCCAATTATATAAGCCAAGGTAGGAAAGCATTTCTATGATTCCTTTTATATTTGAACCATTTTAAAATAGTGTGATTGTGGTTGTTTTTAGAAGTGGAGTAATTTTTTATGAATGGATGTATGATATGAAGATAAAGCAGTCTAACAGCGGGATCCAAACCAAAGCAAACCCAACTGGTAATATAAGGCAGAGGTTAATAGAGACCTGGCCAAGTCATCTAAAGTTAAGCTGTATAGATTTCCCTGGCTACCCAGGCAGCATTTGCAACAACACACCCATATTGGGGGGAAAAAAAAGAAAGAAGGAAAGACTAGGTTAGTAGTTTCATTTGGAATGTTATTATTTTGGTTGTCAATGTGGGTTAATTAATATAAATCCCTCTTATTTCAAAGCAAATATCAAGGGAAAAACAATGAATTACTTTATTAAAACAAATGTTATATTAATGAAGAGTTAGAAATTGGTGTTTGCAGGTTGCACACGTTGTAATATATTTTGAGGAATTTTCAGTTTATTGGAATTGGAGGGGGTGGATGTTCTGGCAAGCATGTCTTATGTATCATTACTAGTTCTGTTGCTGTTGTGGCTAATAGTGACAAGGACTTGAAGTTGATGAACAGAACTGAACACAAATATCCTATTATGATACAGCTAGTTCCATGAATTTAAAAGCAAGATAATTTCTGCGGTTTGCTTTTAGTGGCCGTGTTAATTGTTTGTATTTCCATGTCTCCGTGTACCCAGAACCTTGATAATCCCTCACCCTTGGTTCTGTGTCTTCATATCTACCAGCAGGGATTCAGGTCCTAAGAGGTTGTGCACGTTGTCTAAACACTATTTCTTCTTATGATTGCTCTATGCTATTTCAACAGGAGTCCCCATTTCTTTCTGTAGTTTGCTTTTAAAGGCGTTACCATTCCTTAGAGGTTTGGGTAAGTAAAAAACCAACCCCCCCAAAAAAACAAAAAAAAAAAACACCTGTCTTTAAGAATGCAAATCCCTGGGATTGTTGTTTAATGGCATCCAGTGTCAGTCAAGTTTCCCATAAAGTTAAATGCCTTCTCCTGGTATCTTAAATTGCCTGTTTGTCCCTTTTGTTTCATTCTGTCTTTTCAGAGAAGCTGTCAATATATGTAACCAAGACTGGCTTCAAACACTGAATCTTCCCACCTCAGCCGTCCCAGTGCTGAGACTACAGGCATGTGCCACCATGCCCAGATGCCTGTCACATCTTCATCTTTAAGAGGCAGATGTTTTCAATGTACCACTTGTCCTGTCGGCCTTGCTACTTATATCATAAGCCTGAATATAAGGAAGCTCTTTGAATGTAGTCAGTGACTCTTAGTATTCTCACAAATTATCTTGTTCTTATTTAGAGATTTAGCTGATTTGTGGGAGGTATTTTTCCATTGGAGATGCCTCCTATTTTTTTTCTCTTACTGATGAGATTTGAAAGTGTGGTGTAATAAGAGTGTGGAGATTAATTAATGATAATCGTGTAGTAATTACATCTATGAAGCTGGAAAAGTCTCTTTCAGTGACCACCCAATGGGTAGATGGCATTCGTTGTTTTGTTTTGTTTTGCTTTTTTGTGACTCAGACTCTTCCCTGAAGTTTAATAACATCTCTGCTTATCATTTATTATTTTAAAATTTTCAAATTCAATGTAAAGGCCAGAATGCAAGGTGCCGGGCGGAGGGGAATGCGGAAGCTGGGGTGGTGCTAAATTCTCCTGTATAAAGGCTCACAGAGAAGCTTATGCTTACTTTATTCACATACCCCTCTCCTGCACTGAAGTTTGTACTTTTAATATTTAAAAGTAGCCTTTTGGGTTTTGAACAGCAAACACAACACTTTGCCAAGCCATAAAATTCATAATGTTTAAGAGGAAGATCAAACTAAACGGAGAGAGTTTATATGCACAAATATTTGCTTAGTGAAAATATTCCTGTTGGATGGCCTCCTGCTCTTTGATTCTGGTGCATCAGATGAATGTCTGAGCTATAATTTGTTTTCTATTTTCATAACACACTTTTCCAATTTTAAAACACTTTAAATGTTATTGCTTTGTAGAGATACTATCTGTCTCCCTGTGATTGACTGGATTTGCCTTTTTAAAAAAATAACAACTTGGGTTAATTTTGTGTTTTCAAAGGTATCTGACGACCTAGTCCTTTCTCCTGAAGTCTAATTGTAAATGCCATAGTTTCAGTTTCTGTAGTGGTCAAGAATTAATTTCTAGGGATGATAAGATTTTAAAAGGACACTTTGTTAACATCTTATAAATCAGTGTAGCCATGCCTTAGCCTTACCTGTCCAGTTTGCTCTCACACAGTTCTTTAGAGATATAAACATCGTGGAGTCTAGAATCAAATCTCACCCTTACATAGCCATGAATATTGTCATCAAAATAGTGACGAAGAGTTGACCCACTCACTTTTATTTATGTGAGGGACTTTTTTCTTATTTGGAATTATGAAAAGTTGAAAAGGACCCCAAATCAGATTTTCTCATCAGTTAGACTTTGGACGTGCCGTCTC